>JADMLD010000224.1:0-40769 GCA_017589585.1 Phylloscopus whistleri
CTGCAGAGATGCTTTTCATGTCACAATCCTTGGAAACAGTTAGAGTGAGTTAGTATAGCAAGTCCCTCCTCCAAATAGCCTGTCAAACTGGTCCAGAATGCTCAGAGAAGCAAAGGTGCTTTTGCTGATGTAGTTTCCACTACAAGGTCAGTCAGTGAAATCAGCTGCCAAGGGCCAGATCTGTTGGATGTTGGAAAAGCTGTGGCTGCATTGGGGTTTGGGTTCTTTGTTGGTACAGGAAAGGCATCTCTGCCTCTGCCACGGCAGAAACAAACTGCCACTGCAGAGTGGAGCTTAAACAATGGGATCTGGGAGAGCAGTTACAGACACAGTGAAAGAAGCAGGGGAGAGACTCGTGTTTCCTTTTTCTCCAGGCTCAACGCCTGATAGCCACCAAAGGGACCCCACAGCTGCGGAAGCCCGAGCTCCTCTCGCCTTGCTGCGTCACTTCCTGAGCTGCTGCCTGCAGACAGACGAGGCGCAGCGCTGGTCTGCCCAGGAGCTCCTGCAGGTAAAATGCCCGGGGCTGCAGGTGGAACAGTGTCCCAGGGATGAGCTCCTCCTCACTGAAGTGCAAGGCACCAGATGAGCCCCCCTCCTCCTCACCTCCACTCTTGGTGCTGTTCAAAGGAAAAGAGTCAGGAATCCTCGACTGGGCTGGGCTGGCAGGGACCTGTAAAGCTCATCTGCTCCAAGTGCCCTGCCATGAGCAGGGACATCCTGAAAGAGATCGCGATGCTCACACCTGAAATATTTCCCGGGCTGGGGCACTTAGCAGCTCTTGCAGCAAGCTGTGCCAACGTTGCCCCACTGTTGCTCCTTAGACCTACTCGACTCAATCCCTCTTTCATTTAAAAAATATACCCTGCCTTTGAGGCTCTTAGCTTGGAAAATAATGGTTCATTGTTGTTTTTTTTTTTTCCTTATGCAGCATCCATTTGTAACAATGGCCATGCCCGCATCCAGCCTGGCGCCGCTCATCCTTGAGCTGAAGGAGGAGAAGGCGGCAAAAAGAATGGGGCGACTGTCGCAGTCGTCATAAAGAAACTCACACCAACACCTTGCAATGTCCCAGGCGGAAAAGAGAGAGCTTTATTTACAGAATCAGCATTTATTGAACTCCAGCAGTGATCATGGATTGGAGGAAGAAAATCTTCTCCAACTTCACTGGACCATGCAACAGTCCATCAACAGTCTCCTCCTTATGAAAAGAATGTAAACATCTCTAGATTCTACAATAACAAATGCCTTGTTTATACAAAAGTGTGTCTGACTCCAAAAACACAGAAGGCTAAAAATAAGACTTTTACAAACTCCTTAAAGGGGACAGAGGAGACGCAAAAAACCCAGACAACAGGGAACCACCTTCAAACTAATTTCTCCATGACCAGCCAAGAGGAGATTATAGATTACTGAAATAAATAAAGGGCTCCAAGTTATGCATTGTATGTTGTATGTTGTATTGATTTTGTATGTTGTATTGTTGTACTGTTTACCATGTAGTTAAAAAGGTTCTGCTGTTACTTACCTGTTATTTCAAACTGTTCGTGTTGGACACTCAAAACTCAGTTTCCTATGTTCCAAGTTGTGCATTCCCTTTCCCCAGATCCCAAATTCCCCCTTAACTTCCGTCGGGTTAGGCCTCCGCTGCCTCCCGCCTGCTCGTCAAACTGCTGACCCCGCCCAATAGGCAAATCCAGAGGCTCCCATGATGCACTGCTCCAAGCGGAAGTCCAGTTGACCCCAAAAAGACCCCTAAAACAAGGAGCCGACCCAAAATCTGGACCTCCGAAGGACACTGCCGTGCGAGGAGGACATCTAGCCACCTGTGGAAAGCTTCCCACCTACTCGCCATGACCTGGAGAGCACTGGACAAAGGTGACACCCCTGGACTAAACCGAGCCAAGTGATTTCCTAAGAACTCCCGTGAGGAAGGAATCCCGACTCTGCAGCGCGAGCGGCAGACTCGACTTGCACCTCCTCCTCCGTGGTGTCCAGTGGGAGCAGCGGCTGCGTGTGCGGCCCCTTGAGCCCCCTACCCAGAGCTGTCCTCTAATAAAGGCCTTTCAAAAGGAGCTGCTCTCCTGGCCCATTTTTAAACAAAATCTATTTCATTGATTTATTTAGTACTAGTCTATTCTTACAAACAAAAACATGTTTCTGAGCTGAAGCTGCTCACACCCTGGAAAGATTTTTCTGTTGCTGTATCATTTAAAGGATGTCCACAGGCTGTGGAGCAGCCCGGCTCTCTGCCCCCTGCCCACGGGGTGCAGCATTCCCAGCTCCCCCAGGAGCCACAGGAGGGCTGGGAGAAGGGCAGGCGTCCTCAGCAGTGACACCACCACTGCACTGTTCTGTTCTCACTGCTGTGCTCCTGCAGAGCCTTGGATGGCCAAATCCCCCCAGGCTGCACATTCCACAGCAGGGCCACCATTCCCCTGGGGAGCAGCCCATGCCCCAGTTTGGCTCCGGGATGGGGTGATGAGTCCTGTCCCAGGGAGGCACCCAGGGCCGGGCTGCTGCCACTTCCTGCTCCAAGTGCCTCCTTCCAGCTGGGCTCTGGGGCTGCTGAGGCTGCTCTGGGCTCTGCCAGGGCTCTGCTGGGCCTCAGCTCCTGGCCACGCTGGGCCTGCTCCCCATCACATTGCTCCAGGCACCTGAATCACCCTGGAAAGAAGGGAAACTTGCAAGGGAGTTGAGGTTTAATAGAGTTTTTATTCAAAAAATCCTAACTAGCACAACAAAAAGCTGTCCTCAAGTGCTGCATCCCCTCTGCACCCACGTGTCCTGCCTCCTCCGTGCCAGCTCTTCCTCTCCAGTTGCTCCTTCACAGGCCACAAGGAGCCAGCAAAGACCCTGTGCAGGCACCCTGGACAGGTTTTAAATGCTAAGCTCATTTTATCTTCAACTTCAACTAGTTAATTTGGTAGTAGACTTAACCTTTCTTCAAAATATAACCCCTGCTTGCCCATTTTTAAAACACTCACATAGTGTGAATTTGCCTTATCATGTGTTATGGTGACCTGAAAAATGTTTTGAAGAGAAAAACACATTTCCAATTTTTATGTCTTTCCATTTTTATAAGGAAGTCTGGCTGACTTTGTTTTGTTCTGTTGCTGCAGGCTTCAGACACATTACTTGCAGTCTAATTGAAGATGTGTTTCATGGCATAGAAGAATCTACCACAGAGAATGAAGGGTAACAGTTTAAAATTAATCTTATTTGGAATATTACTTGTGGTCCTTATCAAAACCCTTTCCAAGGGCTGGGTTTTCAAGCTGGAGGATGAAGTACAGGAAGTTTCTCTGGGTAATGCTGTAGCCCCATCTCACCAGAAGCAGAAACGGGCCAGCATCCGGCATTTTGAGTGTGAATTTGGGGTCCTGGCCTTGCCCCAAAGGAGAGGCAGGATGTTCCCTGCAATGTCTGCATGGAGCAGACAGAACCAATGGGGAAGTGTTTGCAGGGCCCTGGGAGGCAGTATTGGGGTTCCTGTCAGCAGGATCCTTCTGTAACTTCAGGCTGGGGTGGGCAGCAATTCCATCTGCAGCTTCCATGTGCTGCTCCAGCAGCTGCTGCTGGGGACCCTGAGGGAAGAGGCCACGGCAGGGATGGAAATGCTGCATGGACAGCAGCAGCCAGGGCCAGGAATGAGCTTTGCCTTCCTGGCTGGTGAAATGAGGCTCCTTTGGTGCAAGAGGAGGCAAAGGCAAAATCAATTTCAACCATTCAAAGAAAACTGTAGAAAATTTGAAGCCTCTCAAAATGTCACACACATCCATCTGTTAGCTCTTCAGTGTCTGTTCTTGTAAAAAGCCTTTCCAGTTTTCACTTGGATCTGAGATTCCAGGGCCCACAGCTGGGCTTCAGAGTTCAAATGATTTGTATTTTCTACTTTTTTAAACAGAGCTCTGAATTGGGCACCTCTTGCTGTTTTTTCTGCGCAGAACCTTGAAAAAGGTTCTGTGCTCCTGTGAGCCACATCTTGAAGAATGGTTGGCAATCATGGAATCCTCTGGAAAGCACTTGGTTCACTTCAGGGCCAGGCTGGAAAACTCAGCCTGAGGAAAGAACTGTTCCAGATGCCTCTGTCCATGTCCAGCTCCTCACAGCGAGTCCCTGAACACTCAGGGTGTTTTACAGGCATTTCTTTCCCTCCTGTTCACTTGGAGGTGATTTTGGAATCCTTTAGAGAAAGATCTGACCAGTCCCTGTCCCTATTCCATTTTATTCTCTCCACTTTGGAGCTGGTCTGCTGGGTTTGACATGGAAATTGGTGGTTCTCCCTGTTCTTCCCTCCAGCTGTCAATTTTAACTTGTAGGAAACACTGCAAATGGCCTTGTTTATCTGGTGGGGAAGAGGGAGGTGGAGAGAGTTAACAGGATTTGTTTTCATGACCTTGTGATAATAAAGAAAAATTAGGTTTGTTATTTTGGTGTGGTGCTGTGATTCGGGGGTTTATTTCTTCTTGTTGTTATTATTTATTAGTATTGCTTTTCATTGTTAAGACTTTAAAATCCTAGACATTATTAACAATGGCTGGATGTCACTCACTGGGAAAATACCCTCTTTCCCCACTGGATTAAATAACTGGATGATCTAGCTCAAGTTGCCAGTGGATTCTAAAGATGGAAAATCCCATTCATGGTGGATTTGGTGTGGTTTGGAGCTGGGGAAGGGTCCCATCCTCTCCCAGAGGTGCCTCAAGCCTCCTTTGCCACCAGATCTGTTTGTGGCCCCTCACGGCTGCCCTGCCCTGGGGACATGGTGGGACACCCGTCCTTGTCAGGGCTGAGGCTCCTCATGGCCCATCACACCCCTCATGGCCCCATCACAACCCCACATTGCCCCTCACAGCCCTCACGGCCCCTCACACCCTCACAGCCCTCACAGCCCCTCACAGCCCCTCACAGCCCCTCACGCCCCTCACAGCCCCTCATGGTCATCCCCTCACAGCCCCTCACAGCCCCTCATGGCCCCTCACGGCCCCTCACAGCCCCTCACGGCCCCTCACAGCCCCTCATGGCCCCTCACAGCCCCTCAGAACCCTCCACAATCCCTCATGGCCACTCAGAGCCCCAGGCATGGAGCTCCTCCCAAAGGAGAAGGGGTCGGGCCCTGCTTGTTCTCCTTTCATTCCGGTCCCTTCACAGCCACGAGTAAAGAAAGGCTGAAATGGAGCCTTTCCCCAGCGTTTCCCTCGGGGTTAATTGCGGCTGAAGCTCCCTGCTGGCGCTGGCCCGAGCACCAACATCCCTGCAGCCCCCAGGCCTTTGCTGTCCCCCCGTGCCCGTTCCCTGTCCCCGAGTCCCGCCCGGCCCTGGCAGCAGCAGCAGCCGCAGCGCAGCAGCGCCGGCCCGGCCCAGCCGGGGCTCCCGGGCAGGAGCAGCAGCAGCGCCGGCCCCTTCCCCGCTGCTCCTGCCTCGGCTTCCAAGGGGCTTTTCCAGCTGAATCCTGGAGTCGAGCAACCATCACCCACAAACAGCCCTGATTCCTCAGCCCGGCTGTGCTGCCCTGACCCAGCCTCCAGAGAAAGAAAGGATTGGGTTCCAGCGCAGTTTTCAGCGCTGTTTTACTCACCCCGAGGTGACAGCAGGAGCCTGCTGCTGCCTTTGCCTTGGCAATTGGAGATCCTGGCTGCTCTTGCCCCTCTTCTGCTTGCCATTTGAATTATATCTGTAAAACGGCAATTGCCTTTTTTGATCAGTGCCACCAGAGTGCTTTCATAACTGGAAACCCTGGCATCATTAGTAGCAGATCTCCAAATGTTCCCAAGTCCCTGAGCACAAAGTTGAGGAGAATTAAAGCCACACAAGCCACATTTGCAGCACTCAAACACAGCCCTGTTGCTGGTGCTGCTGAAATAGAATCCACTGACAGAGGCCATCACTCACAGAAATTGCCTCTGGAGTGTCAAATAAAATGGAAAAATCCACCAGGAGAAAGAGAAACCAGAACTTCTCGACTCGCTTCACTGCTTCCTCCGAGCAGCAGCAGAAAGTGGAGATGCTCAGAGGTATTTCCAGCTGCTGCTGATCCCAGCTGGAGCCCAGGCTGCTGCCCAGTCCCAGCAGAACCTGAGCCCAGCCCGGGGAGCTCCCGCAGTGTCGGGAGCTCAGCACACGCGGGGCCAGGCCCAGAGCCCCGGGCACGGCCGCCGATTGTGGGGCAGCGGCGCAGGCGGAATGTCCTGCGGCCCAAACCTCATGCTCCTGCCACACAGCGCCCATCCTTCTCCCCTCCTCCTCCTCCTCTCCCAGCACAGCACCAATTCCAGCTCGGAGGAGGCTTCCAAAGAGAGGGCTCAGGCTCCTGCTTCAACCTGAGTGTCCCTGCAGAGGGACAGGGCATCCTTCAGGCTGTTCCACAAGCTCAGGCTTCTCATTTCATGAGGCATCTGGGATGCAAATGGCCTTTTTCAGAAAAAAATCGGAGGGAATGGATTAGAAATGATTAGAAAAAATGACCCTTCTTACAGACAAAGTTCACCAACTCATTCTCCTTTTGCATTTCTCCTTTTCAGATTCTTTCAGTCATCTACTGAAAGGTCCAGCTTGTTCTGGTCAGCTTATCATGAACTGATTGTACTCTTGATTTAGATTAATGCATGAGATGTAGAATCATGTAAACTGAACAAAGAAGTGAACTCCCTCTATCAGCCCATTTTCATGTTCTAGATCACTTTCCAGGTGTCCATGGGGATGTTGGAATGATTATCACACAACTCTCCACTTCTGGCTGCCGTCTCTGAAGATTCTTTCTCTGCATTCAGCCAGGCTTGTATTGTCTAACAATTCCTGGTACCCTGTCATGTTTTCTTAGGGTAGAACGGTAACAATGAAAACCTGAAAAATGGCACAACTCCCCAGTCCACAAGGAAAAAGAACAAGTTGTAAACTCCTTCAACTTTTTGCCCTGCTTGGCTCCAAGAGTCATGCTGCACACATGGTGTGGAAAGCCAAGAGAAGCTGCAATTGGTGGCATATCTTGTGACAGAAGCTGCACCTCATTCTCCAGGAAAGGCTCTTGAAAGGAGCAGACACGGTGGAGAAGATTCCTGGAAAACTGAAAGAGCTTTCCTGAAGTGAAATGAAAATGGAAAGAAACAATCCCAGAGGTTTTCCTCTATTTATTTCTATGCTCCCCTGTTCCATGTTGTACTACTTCTCCATCCCATCTATTCCAAATGGATCTCACCTCTAAGACCGATGACTTAGCGAGTTTTAGACACTCTGAAATACCAGGAGCTATACACAGTTTGGTTTCCCCTGTTTTTGTTGGAAAGCAATGCTGCCTGCAGCCATCAGTGCAGTGCTTGGGTCGGGCAGGAATCCTACAGGCAGGGAATGTGGCCTGATTGTGTGACCCTCAGCAGGGACAATGCACAGCAGCGTTGCTGTGCTGGGTTTCCATGGAACCATCCCAGGAGCAGCTGCTGAGGTCAGGAGCCATGGCAGCCACCCCCCTGCTCCAAAGGGCCTTGGCAGGGTGGGCTCCTGCCCTGGCTCTGTGTGCCAGGAGCCGGCAGCGCTGGGTGCAGGGAGCCCAGGGAGGGCACAGAAATGCTGGGCTGAGAAATGCTGGGGGGACAGCGAGATGGGCGTGTGCAGCCGGCCAGGGCACAGCAGCAGCAGGCACAGGGGGCACAGCCTGCAGGAGAGATGGCCAAGGGCTGGGCAGGGCTGGCAGGGCCACAGGCACCCAGGCCTTTGTCCCCTGGGCTCTGCCAGCGCCTCTGGAGGCCCCACAGGAGGAACTTTCCTTGCAGGGGCTGCACTTTGGTCCTCCCTGGCCTCTCCCTGAGGAGCCTGGAAGGGCTTGCAGGTTGATGCCATTTGTCCTTGCTGCCCCCGCCATCCCCCTGCCCCACAAACAGCCCCCAGCCCCCGGGAGGGACAGGCCCTGCTGTCCCAGGCCTGGGCTCAGGGCTTGGCCTTTCTGCTCCCTCCAGCCAGCCCAGGCCTTGCTCAGCATTGCAGTTCCTGCTGCTGTGCCCCAAGCTTGCTTGGCCGCTGTTGGGAAGGGACTTGAGGTGCCTCAAGCGCATGGGAGAAAACAACAACAAATCCTCAGGAGGGTGGAGAACAAACTTTTAACTTGCAAACTTCAGAGAATGAGACACTTGGGAAATCTTAAAGCAACATGGAATTACAGTGAATCACTTTGCAAAGCACTAACTGAGCAAACTCTAACCTGTCCAAGTTCCCCAGATTTGGGGAAGAGGCAGTCAGGAGAGGAGAGAGAGGGGGAGAGAGATCCACAGTCACCCTTGGATCCAGCATCATCTCAGCTGCTGTGAGCTCTGGGGCCGTGGGACGTGTCAGTGTCACACCTGTGTCACAGCCTCACCTGCTCTGCACCCTCTCACAGGTGGGATTTTCAGGGTGCCAGGGGCTTGGTAGCCACTTTGGGGCTGGACCAGAGGCTGCAGTGGCTGGGGCTGAGGCAGTGACTGCCCCACCTATGCAGAACTTGCCCTGGTCCCCAAACACACCCTGGAGATGTCTGGGGCCGTTCATTATTTCTCTGCTCTCCAGCACCGAGGCAACACACTCTGGCTGCAGCTCTGAGCTTGTGCCCAAGGCAACCACCCCTGGCAATGGGGCTGCATGGAGCTGCTCTCAGGAAACCCACCAAGAGTTGGAGAGTGCCCCAAAACCGCCTCAGAAATGTGGGTTACCCCCAAATCTCTTCAGGAATGTGGAATATCCAAAATTTCCCTCAATAACGGGCTTCCCCTCCCTTCATCATTCCCAAATTTGGCCACCTCCCCAGTCCAAACCCCAATGCATCCCACCCCTGCTGGACACCAAGACCCCCTTCCCAAGCTGTATTTCCTCCATTTCACACCTCTCAAACCCCATCCCACCCATTCTGCCCCACCCAATGCCCATCTCACCCCTCCTGATTTGCAGCACACTTCATGCAATCCCCTTCCAACCCCATCCCACCATGAGCAGCTGTGGAACTGAGTAATTTTGGGGTGGGACTGAGTAGTTTTCAGTGGTATTGAGTGGTTCTGAGGTGACAGATGAAACCCTCTCATCTCTTTGAGTGCCAAGAAATTGAGACAACTACACCAAATACCCCCAAAACCTTCAAATCCCCCCAAATATCTCCTTGAATCCCAGATCCCCCAAAACAATAAAAAACGAGGCTTTAGATGCCTTTGGTGAATTTGCTGGTTTTTACCCCAGTTTTGTCTGTTTTAAGGGATGAAGATGAATCAAAAGAATATGAGGGACCACCAGACCAAAAGACCACCAGGCCACTCCCTTCCCAAGGCAGATCACTGGGAATGTGGGTCACCAGGACTCTGCCCAGTGTGGGTCCTCTGAAGGGGGATGATGTTGGAGCAATGCAGGGAGCCCTTCCCACAGTCGGGGCACTCGTAGGGCTTCCCTCACCAGTGCCTCCGTTGGTGTCTGTTAAAGTGAGAGCTCCTGGACAAGCTCTTCCCACAGGCAGGATACTCGTAGGGCCATTGCCAGTGGGTTTGGATCCTCTGGTGGCAGATCAGATGGGAGCTTCTGCTGAAGCTCATCCCTCATTCCCCACACTGGTAGAGACTCTCCCTGGTGCGGATCCTCTGGTGGAAGATCAGGCTGGAGCTCTGGCTGAAGCTCATCCCTCATTCCCCACACTGGTAGGGCCTCTCCCTGGTGTGGATGAGCCGGTGGGTGATGAGGTGGGAGTTGTGCTTGAAGCCCTTCCTGCAGCTGGGGCAGCGGGAAGGGCCTCTCCTCTGTGTGAATCTGCTGGTGTTCAAGGACATCTGAGTTGGTCTGAAACCTCTTCCCACACTTGGGACACTTGTAGGGCTTCTCCCTGGTGTGAATGCATTGGTGGATGATCAGCTGGGATCTCTGGTTGAAGCCCTTCCCACATTCCCCACACTTGTAAGGCCTTTCCTCAGCGTGGATGTTCTGGTGGCGGATCAAGTGGGAGCTCTGGCTGAAGCTCTTCCCACATTGCTCACACATGTAGGGCCGTTCCCTGGTGTGTGTCCTCTGGTGGTAGATGAGGCTGGAGCTCTGGATGAAGCTCTTACCACATGCCCCACACTTGTAGGGTCTCTCCCCAGTGTGGGTGCGCCTGTGGGTGACGAGGGTGGAGTTGCGGTTGAAGCCCTTCCCGCAGTCGGGGCAGCGGTAGGGCCGCTCATCCGTGTGAATCTGCTGGTGCTGGAGGAGATGGAAGCTCATCTGAAACCTCTTCCCACACTGGGGACACTCGTAGGGCCTCTCCCCAGTGTGCATGAGCTGGTGGGTGACGAGTTTGGAGCTGCAGCTGAAGCTCTTCCCACATTCCCCACACTTGTAGGGCCATTCCCCGGTGTGGGTCATCTGGTGCTGGAACAGGGTGTTTTTGTGGCTGAAGCTCTTCCCACACTCCAAGTATTTGTGGGGCCTCTCCCCATCATGAAGTTGCTCATGGACCACCAGCTCCAAGCCCCGGTGGAAGCTCTGTCCACCTTCCTGGCACAGGCTGGGTCTTTCCTCCTCAGAGCACCCTGGGCTGGGTCTGCAGCCCCTTCTCCTGCAGGATATCTGGGGCTTTTCCTCCTCATTGGATTCGTGCACCATGGAGCCGATCAAAACAGCCTCTTCCACGAGATTATGCTGCAGGAATTCATCCGCCCTGGTCTCCATCCTCAGCTCCTTCTCTGGGGGAGGAAGGACAAGGATGGGATGGGATTTGCCTCTGTGCCAGGGTGAAGGGGAAGGAGATCCCCCCAGTGCATCCCCGGCAGGACGGCGTCAGCAGCGGGGTTGTCCTGCAGCCGGGGGCCAAGCTGGGCTGGGAGATGGAGCAGGAGAGAGGGGGAAAGGGGCACTGACTTCTTCCTCACCTGCCTGGCTGTCCTGGGGGATCTTCCTCTTCCTCACAGCCTCCCCCTCCATCTAGCCAAGGTCTGGTAATGGGAAAACCTAGTTTGAGGGAAAAACAAAGGATGAGCACGTTGAGTTGGAAGGTTCCTCTGCCCCAGTCCATCTCTAGAAGTCACGAGGCACCCTGGGTCCATAAAAGCCTCCCAAACACCAAGATCCAGCCTTGAAAATGCCTCCCAGGAGTTCCCTGATCTGTCCCCTTTGGTGTTCTAGGCTTTGCCCCCTGTCCCAGCTGCTGGGAACGATGCTTGTACTTGAGGTTCCTCGTGTATTCGGTCCCTGCCCTCCCCAGGCTGCTGAGAGTCCCAGGAACACAAAAATCTCCCCCCTTTCCCACCTCCCCACTTAAGGATGCTGGGGGTTTTGGGGTCCCTGGGTCCCTTCTCCCCTTACTCTTTGCTTCAGGGTGCAGGGGGTCCAAGGAGTCCCCCCTGCCCCACTCCAGGCTGTAGAGGGTCCCACCAATTGTGGTGCTCCCCCCTCTCTGGGATCCCCACTTTGGGGTCCTGGGGGACACAGGGCTCTGCTCCTCCAGGCTGCCTCTGCCAGCAGCCACCACTGGGACACCCCAATGTCCCCCAAGGGGCATTTTCCACTCAGCTTTGGAACTCTTCATTCTCCAAGCATCCCACCCCACATAAAAACCCAACTCAGGGACCCCCCTGGATATCTCGGCTGAGCTCCCTGTCTTGGTTTGGAAAGACAGATGTCTTCTAAGGAAGGCAGGAGCCTCCCCTGAAATGGAAAATTTAAACCCCCACCCTCTGCATTATAATTTTGAAATTAGCAGGCTCTCAGGCAAAGATATGGGAATAGGAATAAAAAGTTCCTATTAGGAGGAAAATTAATCTAAAAACACAGTATTAAAAAAAGAAACCCAAACCACTAACAGAGTCAGAATACAACCTGGCGCCTGGTTAGTCAGGGTGTTGGTAGCAGTCCAATCCAAGCGTGGCTGCAGTCCTCCTGGAGTGACAGATGTGGTTTTGTTGAAGCAATGATCTTGTAGAAGGGTGTAGTTTTCCTCTGAAGGTCCAGTGGTGGTGTAGATGAGTCTGGTCTTCCTCTGGGAATCCAGTGGAAACAGGCTGCTTCTGGTGTGTTAAATCTCAGATTATATCCAGGTAGGAATGCTTGGCTCCTCCCTGTGGGCGGAGCATCTGACAATGGGATGATGCAATTTTATCAGTCCTGCAGTGAGACACAATGGCCCATTAACAGAAGATATCTCCCTGGAGGGAGGATGTGTTGTGGAAGAGATAAAGAACACTGCCCCACTTGGTTTTAACAACTGGCCCATTAACAGAAGATAACCCCCCTGGAATTATGAGGGATGGGTCATGGAAGAGATAAAGAACACTGCCTCATCTGGTTTTAATAGATGGTAATAGAATACAAACTTTTGGTTACATCTTGCTTTGCAACCCAAGACAATTGGTCAAATGCATATTCATGAAGATTATACATATTTAAACACTCCTTTGAGTGCACATTTTCCAGGAATTCTTTAGCTTAATTCAACCCCAGACCTCATCTTGCTAAAGTACGTGCCACAACGCAAATGTGATTTTGAAATTTATGTTTTATTTCCTCTTGAGGCCGCCTGGTCTGTGGTTTGACAGTTATTGATCACCAAGGAGTCAGTGGTGGATTCCTCCTGGCTCTTTCGGTGTTATTTGCCTGGTTCTGTTCAAGGTTATCTTATCATCCAGATATTTTAGCCATTTTTACTTCAATCAACATTAGCTATTTCACTCTTGTCAGTCAGTTACAGAAATAAAGGCATCAGTCATTATTTCACAACCATAGTCACTTCTGCCAAAGTTAATGTTATAATAATGTGTAACAAGGAATAATTCATGTTTTCCTAATGTTTGTGTGATGTGATAAATATGGTATGTAATTCGGTTTGATGGTAAATATGTTTTATAAAAATCTAAACTGTAACCTTAAAGCCAAAGTCACAAACACCTTGAAAAACTTGTCCTGAAAGATTGTGACAATCGCTGCCAGCACAGAAGAAAACCACATTAGCAGAAGAAAAGAGGGTGCAGCTGGGAGGAGATGGATCTTCACTGTTGATGAGTCTACCAACGACCCAGCAATTAGCAACTGATATGTATTTTATCAGCATTGTCAAGATGGTGAATCCCAATGTCCAAATTCCAGTAAATCTACTCAGGGGCATCTCCCTGCCCGGAAATCTATTCAGCAAGGTCGGCAGCAGGGAAACAAAGATACATGAATATGTATCTGGGACAGGACCGAGATCATGTACTGTACAGCAAAACACTGTATAAAAACCAGCAGCACAAGGCACACTTGGTGAAACCTCGGGGAAAGGTGACGCGGTAGAGGTCACGTTTGTGGTTTCACCCAGTGCCGGCACTGTTTCCTTGTCTCGTTGGTTTTGTCGATTTTCTTTGTCCGAAATTTTCGTTGGCAAATAAATCGTTTTCGATGGAATTGGCTATTTAAATTTATAACATAATGCACTGCCCATTTTAATATTTTAATATATGTCTATTTAATAATTTAATTTATATGTATATCTATAGTTTTATAATATATTCTATTTTAATTTTTTGTGAAACCCTAAACTAGAATACATTTATCACACTGAAATATGCAATCTCCACAGGGATTAGGGTATTAACCATAAAAGGATGACAAATTATAATATATCAAAAGCAGTTTAAAAGAGATTGCAAACTGTACTAAACCAAAATAATTTGCAAAAGCCAATACATAACAGCAAAAGCCATGAACTACACAGTTATTTCTAACACATCTCCTGGCCTAACAGAATGTCAGGACTGTGCTAAATTATCAGATTTAAGGAATTACAAGTATCTGTGCTAGGAGTACTGACGATACAGGAAAGGTATATAAAAGAAAAGGCAAAAATCATCTTCACAGGTTCAGACTGTCTTGGGTTAAAAAGTCATATAAAGGTGTAAAACAAAAAATATCCTCAATCCATGTTCTGCAATACTCCATCAGCCCCAAAAACTGCCATAAATCCTTCTTCTTTTGGTCTGGAGTAATGGTACTCATAAAATTCCTTGTATTCTTTCTGGATTGATGCACCGTAACGCTCCAGTCAAAAGGTGTCCCAGACACGTTTTTCCTAAATATTCCCAAATATTTCACCTTTTTCTCTACCAATTGTGCCTCCTTTTCAGACTCCCAAGTCCCCTTTTTAGCAAGGAAATTAAGCAGCTTCACCAAACAAAAGCCTCTTTAGCCATCTTTTCCTGCTCCCCTGATAAAAGCAAATCTAATTCAAATTCTAATTAGAAATCTAATTCTAATTCTAAATGCAACAGCGGAATTCCTGAGGATGGGGTAAATTCTCTTCATATTTTCTGTGTCATTTCTCACCGTTATTAATTTGCATTCTCACTTCAGCCATCAAATCCCTTCCCAGTAAATGACACTCAAAATTAGGAACAAAGAGGAATTCGTGCACTTCAGACCTAAACCCCAACCTCTGCTAAAGGGCACTTGCTCCTCCTTTCCACACACCCCTCTGAGTAATCTATGATCATTTTGGCAATTTTCCCCGCTTAGGGATAGAATTTAAGGTTTAAGGATAAAAATTTAACAATCCATCTCCATTATCCTCTGGACTTCTATCTGTCCATGATCCCATTGTCTCCCCTGTCTGCTCCTCTCTCTCCTTTCTCTTTTCTCTTTCTTCCATGCAAACCTAATGTCTTACTTTGAAACACAGGCATCTGCCAGGGAATAAAACGGAGCACCCTTGGAATGGAGAATGCAAACCCCTTCCCTCTGAATTATTATAATTTTGAAATTAAAGGGCTCTGTGATGGTTTTAGTATTTACCTTTTGGTGGAATATGACTTAGAGGAAATAAAAAGCAAAACAGGCCTAAAACTTAATAGTTATAAAGATAGTTTATTCACACAAACTAAAAGGAGAAAAAGAAAAATGAAGATGAAACTTCAAAACACTCTTCCCCTCCCCTGCTAATGTGTGTTCTACCGACAACATAAAAGACAACTTCTGATTTTCAGTCAGTTTCTCCATTTAAACATGATCTTTCATCACTTTGGGAGAGGAGTCTCTCTAAGTGTCCCATGGATCCCACTGACAACTTAAAACAGTTCTCTTGTGGGTTTTAACTGTCACAAAAACAGTGCCCAGTAAACTCTGCTTACGTGACTCCTCCCATGAGCAGTTTCCCAAGCTGCTTATGGGTCATGGACTCAAACACACTGCAGACTGGGGTGTCACTTTTTAAAGGTGAACCACTTCAAAGGCAAAGGATTCTTCATCTCAGGGAACAGAGATATCTTCTCACTTCTTCACTGCACACAGAAGGCTTCTCATCTCTATCTCTGTTCAAGCATCTCATCAAATCAATTTCACTTAGTCCATCACAAACACCTTGGCTCAAAAATTCACACATACATTTAAACAATCACCTCCCCAAATGCATATCTTTCCACGGTTTAAAAGAATAATTTAGCCCAGTCTCCATGGTTCACATCCAGAGGAGTCCAGTCAAAAATGTCCACTTCCTCAATCCCTTCTTCCAATAATCTTTATCAGTTGTTTCGCTGACTCTGTACCATTCTGTCTCTTTATGTTTTAAATCCCTCTGTCCTTCCTGTCTCACTCATGGAAAGGACTGGAGTTCTGAAAGCTTCATCTTGTGTTAAGAAAGAGTTAAATCCGGCCCAGCTCTTCTGTCCCACAGCTGCTGACTCAAAACGGTGTCAAGTTTCAAGGCCCATGATGATGGTGGTGGGGCATGAGAAATATGCTCGGGAATGCTGATGAATTGTCTTTCTCCCACCCCCTGCTCTCATCTGTACACCCAAACTCAAGGTTGCTTCCTGAGGCCTGGCGGGAGGAGGGGAGGAGGAATCCCAATCCCATCCTCTCCCGGCCATCATCAGCACCAGCAACCAGGGCCCAGGGCATGGCTCGGCCAGGGCCGGCTGCCGTGGGGACCCGAGCTGCAGCCTCCCTCTTTTTTCCCCGCCGGGAGCCAGTGGGACCTGGCCAGGCCTCGGGCCAGCTTCCCCCCTCCCTGTCCCAGCAGGAGAGGGGATGGGGCCGGGGCGGGAATGTTCGGCCCTGGCCAGCTCAGGCCCTTCTGACAGAACGACCCCAGCCGATGTTACCTGTTCAACTGCCCGGAAGGAAAGAGAAAGGGCAGTTCCTGGGAACCTCTGGTATTCAACTCTCAAATGTTCACGTAGACGTACCTCTTTCTAATTGGTTTGTCAAGTTATAACTTCCTGAACAATCACTCCCTGGCCAAACTACCACAGGCTCTCAGGCAAAGATATGGGGATAGGAATAGTTCTTTGCTAGTATGTATGATGTGGTGGATGGTAATTCATGTTTTCATAATATTGTTGTTACAGTAAATAGAAATAAAAATGTGTTTTTCTGAAAAAGCCAAAAAGCCTCTCAAAGCAGAGCAGAAAGTTTGGAAATTTTGCAAGAGCTCTCCCTCTTGTCTCCAGAGGAAGGAATAAAAGAATTATAGTACCAATAGAAGGTGGAGGATGACCAGGATGAGAACACTCAACACCTGATGAGGCTTGATGACCCTGAGATGATATCTTATCAGGACCATTAGGAGCACTCAGGAGTCTTCTTCAACCAAGAAGCCTTTTCAGAAAACTGGACCTTGCTTTTGAAATTTCATCAACCACCGAAATGAAGTCACCGAGAGACAAAAGAACTTATAGAATCTTGGACTCACGTAGCCCAGCCAGAAGAAGTATAAAAACGGCTGGCAGGGGCTCAGTCCTTTGTAAAAACCGGGGCGGGGTACAGTGCGATAGAGGCTGTACTTGTGTTTTCACCCAGTGTCGGCACTGCTTCCCTGATTGTGGGCTCTGTCGATTTCCCTGTCTGAAAATTTCTCTGGCAAATAAATCGCTTTCGATGAAATTGGCTCTCAAAATTTTATTACATATAACAAGGCAAACAGAACAACAACTACAGCATTTACAACAAAAACAGAACCAGGAACCTTGAGGGGCTTTGCTTCACAAAGCCCTGGGCAGTCTGACCTCGATACCCCTGCAGGACTCAGAGGAGCACCAAGCTGGAAGGGCAGGAATGAGCAGAAATCCCAGGCTGGTGGATGAGATGTATCAGAAGCTCCTCCGTGGTAGCTGGAACTGCAGGACATCCCAGAGGGCAGGGGGTGTGAGGCTACAGCACAGCAGAAAGACCCAGAGCACTGTCCAAGAATGGCAGCGGCAGGACAGGGCCAGCCCAGCTGCAGCAGGGCAGGAGAAGGAGAGCTCAGAATTCCTGAACACACAAGGAGATGGTGGTGGATCCCTAGGACTGGACTTGGGTGGTGACAGTCAACTCCTCCCACAGCAAGCAACAGCCTGGCCATCCTCCCTCTGATGCTGAGAGTGAGAGAGAGAAGCTGCCCCCAGCCCCATCCTTTCTCTGCTCCCCAAAACTTGCTGTATCTTTCCCCTCCAAGAGAAACTCCCAGAGACAAAAGAAGTATAGCCAGGTGCTACAATTGCTCTCCTTTGGCCCCTTTGTTCTGCTTAAGTACCTGTAAGTACCCTGCAGTTAGTTTCCTAGCAACTTATGGGAAAAAATTCTATAACTAAAAAAGAAACAAATCTAACCCCCAACACCCAACTTTACACTTTCTACACCTTTCCTCCCAGTTTTCTTCCTGAATTTCCCAACTATGGGGAACCAGCTCCCTTCTTCAGCACAACAAGAGATGCCCCTCGTAATTCTCTTCTTGTCCTCAGGCACTCTCCTCTTACTCTAGCATTGTCTGCTCCTTCATCATCTGTCAAGCCATTTATCCCTGCTCTTTCCAGTCTAACACCACCCCCAGCCCTTGGGGATTCTAAACCCAACCCTAGGAGCACAATCCTGGGGACTCCAACCCTGGGGGATTCTAATCCCAACCATGAGTGTTGAGTTTAGGGGCTCTTCATAGAAGACTAGAAAAGCTGCGTAGTTGTAAAATTCATTTATTGCACGACTAAATCAGTCTCAAAGGTGAAGAGTTCAAAGGATAACAGTCTGTGCTATTATACAAAGCTGTTGGGCATAAAGTCCTTATGTCCCAAGCAGAGGCAAAGCAGCGTAGAGTCTCCATGTGCCAAGCAGAAGCAGCAGCAGCAGCATCTCTCCATGATCTATCTGTGATTCTTTGCATTCTCTAAGCAGTACATTCTTATTCTATTTTTACCCAATCAGCTACAAACACAATTCTACTGCTGTCTTCCCGGACCCATCCAGACCTAATATTGATGTGCGAAAGTGGCCATATTTTCTTACACAAATTCCACGTACACAGTTCTCTCTGTTCTATCTAGGAATGCTAGCAATGCTATATTATGTTTTTGTTATGTCTAGGACTCAGTTAACTTTGTAAAAGGTAATGCTACTGAACTTTCAACCAGGCTTTAGGGCTTCTCTTACTAATACAGTCTCTTCTTTGCTTAAGGCTCTTAAAATATTCTCAACTTATTTAAAACTAAACTTACATTTCTACCTCAGATCTGTGAGGATTTATGTATTTTAGTTTCTCTGAAGGTTTGAATTCAGCCCTCACATTCCTGAGTACTTCTGAGCCTGTGTGAATGGGGCCCAGAGGGATTTGCATCGCAACACCTGGGACTTCAACCCCAAACCTGGTGCCTCTAACTCCAACCCTAAGTCCTCCAAGTCCTGGGGGACTCCAGCCCTGGGGGTCTGTAAACCTGCTCAGGGCAGGCTGCCCTGGGCAGGGGCCCCACGGCCTCAGCCCCTCGCAAGGGCACAGCAGCAGCTGCAGCTCCCAGAGGGCTCAGCCCCAGCCATGGGGAAGGTGCTGGCCCAAGGGAAAACCAGGCTCCCTGGGTGCCCTGCTCCCCTCTCCCTGAGCTCCTGACAGCTCTGCAGCCCCTGCTGCCATCCCATCTGCCCAGGCCAGCACAACAGCCCTGGCCTCGGGGCCCTCAGGAGCTGCTCCTGCTGCAGGTCCAGGGCCCATCCCAAGCTGGGGCAGCCAGAAAGCTGTGCCCATTACTGTTCATTGCTGCTCTGATGGGGATGGATCCTCAGCAACTTGGAGGTTGCTGATGATATTTAGTACTCCAGAGGCCTCTTCTTTCTTGAGCTCTCCTGTTCAGGAATTCATTGAGAAAAGCTCCTAAATGTTTGTTCAAAACACCCAAACAAAAAATGATTCTAGGAATAATTAAAGCTTTCAATTCTTCTGTGGTCAATTAGACAGATTTCAGAGGTGTACACAAATGTGCATATATTATACTAGAAAACAGTGAAGAGGGAATTGTTTATCCTCTGAAGTTTTCTTTTCCTGTTTATAGATTGTTATAAGAAATGTCCAATTACGATTGACTCCAGGAACCTTCTAATGCACTCTGAATAGATATGAAAATCAAGACTCTTCATGGTTGACAATCAATCAGACTTGTTCTTGAGAGAGCGTGTTCTTGAGAGAGCCTGGGCAAGGAGCCTGGAGTCCCTTCTCTAGGTTGCAATGCAAGATGTAACCAAAAGTATGTATTCCGTTACCGTCTGTTAAAACCATGGGGGGCAGAGTTCTTTATCTCTTACCTGATCTATCCCTCATATCTCCAGGGGGATATCTGCTGGTAATAGGCCAGCTGGTAAAACCAGATTAGGCAGTGTTCTTTATCTCTTCCAGGAGCCATTCTCTCTCCAGGGAGCTATCTTCTGTTAATGGGCCATTGTGTCTCACTGCAGGACTGATAAAATTACATCATCCCATTGTCAGATGCTCCGCCCACAGGGAGGAGCCAAGCATTCCTACCTAGATATAATCTGAGATTTAACACACCAGAAGCAGCCTGTTTCCACTGGATTCCCAGAGGAAGACCAGACTCATCTACACCACCACTGGACCTTCAGAGGAAAACTACACCCTTCTACAAGATCATTGCTTCAACAAAACCACATCTGTCACTCCAGGAGGACTGCAGCCATGCTTGGATTGGACTGCTACCAACACCCTGACTAACCAGGCGCCAGGTTGTATTCTGACTCTGTTAGTGGTTTGGGCTTCTTTTTTTAATACTGCGTTTTTAGATTAATTTTCCTCCTAATAGGAACTTTTTATTCCTATTCCCATATCTTTGCCTGAGAGCCTGCTAATTTCAAAATTATAATGCAGAGGGTGGGGGTTTAAATTTTCCATTTCAGGGGAGGCTCCTGCCTTCCTTAGAAGACATCTGTCTTTCCAAACCAAGACAGGGAGCTCAGCCGAGATATCCAGGGGGGTCCCTGAGTTGGGTTTTTATGTGGGGTGGGATGCTTGGAGAATGAAGAGTTCCAAAGCTGAGTGGAAAATGCCCCTTGGGGGACATTGGGGTGTCCCAGTGGTGGCTGCTGGCAGAGGCAGCCTGGAGGAGCAGAGCCCTGTGTCCCCCAGGACCCCAAAGTGGGGATCCCAGAGAGGGGGGAGCACCACAATTGGTGGGACCCTCTACAGCCTGGAGTGGGGCAGGGGGGACTCCTTGGACCCCCTGCACCCTGAAGCAAAGAGTAAGGGGAGAAGGGACCCAGGGACCCCAAAACCCCCAGCATCCTTAAGTGGGGAGGTGGGAAAGGGGGGAGATTTTTGTGTTCCTGGGACTCTCAGCAGCCTGGGGAGGGCAGGGACCGAATACACGAGGAACCTCAAGTACAAGCATCGTCCCCAGCAGCTGGGACAGGGGGCAAAGCCTAGAACACCAAAGGGGACAGATCAGGGAACTCCTGGGAGGCATTTTCAAGGCTGGATCTTGGTGTTTGGGAGGCTTTTATGGACCCAGGGTGCCTCGTGACTTCTAGAGATGGACTGGGGCAGAGGAACCTTCCAACTCAACGTGCTCATCCTTTGTTTTTCCCTCAAGCTAGGTTTTCCCATTCCCAGACCTTGGCTAGATGGAGGGGGAGGCTGTGAGGAAGAGGAAGATCCCCCAGGACAGCCAGGCAGGTGAGGAGGAAGTCAGTGCCCCTTTCCCCCTCTCTCCTGCTCCATCTCCTAGCCCAGCCTGGCCCCCGGCTGCAGGACAACCTCACTGCCGACACCGTCCTGCCGGGGATGCACTGGGGGGATTTCCTTCCCCTTCCCTCTGGCACAGAGGCAAATCCCATCCTCTCCTTGTCCTTCCTCCCCCAGACAAGGTGTTGAGGATGGAGACCAGGGAGGACAAATCCCCAGGGCAGGACCTCGTGGAGGAGGCCATTTTGAGCAGCTCCACGTCACAGGAATCCAATGTGGAGGAAAAGCCCCAGAGATCCCACAGGAGGAGTGGCTCCAAAGCCATCCCAGGGTGCTCTGAGGAGGAAAGACCCAGCCTGTGCCAGGAAAGCATACAGAGCTTCCACTGGGGCTTGGAGCTGGTGGTCCATGAGCAGCTTCATGATAGGGAGAAGCCCAACAAGTGCTTGGAGTGTGGGAAGAGCTTCAGCCGCAAAAACACCCTGATCCAGCACCAGATGACCCACACTGGGGAATGGCCCTACAAGTTTGGGGCATGTGGGAAAGGCTTCAGCTGTAGCTCCAAACTCGTCACCCACCAACGCATCCACACTAGGGAAAGGCCCTATGATTGTAGGGAATGTGGCATGAGCTTCAACCAGAGCTCCAACCTGATCTGCCACCAGAGGATCCACACCAGGGAACGGCCCTACAAGTGTGAGCAATGTGGGAAGAGCTTCAGCCAGAGCTCCCACTTGATCCGCCACCAGAACATCCACGCTGAGGAAAGGCCATACAAGTGTGGGGAATGTGGGAAGGGCTTCAACCAGAGGTCCCAACTGATCATCCACCAAATGATCCACACTGGGGAGAGGCCCTACGTGTGTCCTGAATGTGGGAAGAGATTTCGGACCAGCCCCAATCTCCTCATGCACCAGCGGATTCACATGGATGAACGGCCCTTCCGCTGCCCCGACTGCAGGAAGGGCTTCAAGCAAAACTCCACCCTTGTCACCCACCAGCGCATCCACACCGGGGAGAGGCCCTACGAGTGTCCCCAGTGTGGGAAGAGCTTCACCCACAGCTCTAACTTGAACAGACACCAACGGAGGCACCAGTAAGGGAAGCCCTGTGAGTGCCCCGACTGTGGGCAGAGCTTCGTGTGCACCTCAAACCTCATCCCCCATCAAATGATCCACATTGGGAAGACCGCAGGTGACCCACGTTTCCCATGATCCATGCTGGGAAGACACGTGTCCCTCTCCCTGTGTTGTGGGTGAATTAAGTTGAATGAGACAATTGTGTGTTGTTGTTCGGTGGCGTTGTTTGGGCCGGGTTTGTGTTTGGAGTTTGGGTTTTTCCCTTTGTGATGAGTGACCACCAGGCAGGGAGCTGAGAGGGGATAGCACGAGGGAGCTTCAGCCGAGGAGTGACGTAATGGAGAACTGGATTGGCACACTGCGGCAGCCCATCACTCAATGGAGCTGCAAAATGTTTGGACAGAAATGCGTCCTCGGGTTGAACCAATCAGGTCCCCTAGATGGGAGCCAATTGGAAGAAAGATGATTTGGATCCACCTGGAGGCTATAAAAGGACTCCCCCGGGGAGGTGTGGGGTCCTCCGGAGGTACTCGAGACTGAAGGAGCACCCAGCACGTGTGCTGTCTCTTTCTTTTTTTTAATTCTAGTCTGCTTTGTCGCTGGGGACCTTGGGCTTATCCCAGATCCCTGTTTCCAGCTGTTGTTTTCTTCAATAAAAAACCAGTTAACCTAACCATGGTGACTGGCTCCTTTGCTACAATTTCTGGGGAGTCATCCAGGATAAGCCTTATCCAGAAGTGGGTCCCGGGGAAGAACAACAAAGAGGAGACGCATCTGGCCGATTTTAGCCACTTAGAGTTGGATTTCTTCAAGACCACTGGTGGACTGCTGGCTATACCCAAAGAACAACTGGAGACTTAATAAACCAGACACAGAAGACCCCCCGAGAAGGAGTGAGGCTCGCAGGAGACTGTAAGAGTCAGCGAGTAGGAGCGCAGTTCAAGGAGTGCGAGGTACTCCAAGGGACCCTGAGGGGAGGGAGAAGGAGTACTTCTTGAGAACGGCCCCTTACCTACATAGGCTCCTGTTCTCCCAAAGGAAGAAGGGGAGTTCCTAGGGGTGCCCTAATCAGAGACGTGGAGGGGGACCAGGACCTCCGGGACCCTACTTGGGTCAGGGCTAGTTGGAAAGGGTAGACGTGGAAGGTACCAGAACCCTCAGAGCAGTAGAAGCCTGTGCACGAGGTGGAGGCTGACAGAGGGGAGGGAGGTAGGCGTTCCACAGATTAGAGGCACCTGGGGGGTTCTTCCTCAGACTGTTTGGAGGGAATCTGGACAGAGCTGGGGAAGTAGGACGTCTGGGATGGGAAGGACAGTTCTCAACCAGAGACCCACTGATAGTGTCTGGCCACCATCTGGGGGAGTGCTCCCTCCTTAGCAGGAAGAGGGGAGAGGTACCCAACTAGAGGGGAGTAGGACCTTGGTCAAGCGGCTCTCGTGCAGCGTCAGGAGGCTGACTAAGGGGAGAAAAGAGAACCTCGCAGCACAGAGACTGGTGAGGATGGTGTAAGTCTGTGTGAGTTGATGTGAGTTGGTGCTGGTTAATCAGAGATGCCATTTTGAGGAGGGGTTTATCTGCCATTTTAAGACCTAGAAGGAATCCAGAGATTGACAGGGAGGTGTAACCCAGTGCTCACTGTATCACCCAAAAGGCGGACAGATTACGTGGCTGAAAGGAGCTGGATCTATTACATTACTAAAAAGGGAAAAGACCGGAAAGGGACTCAGCAAGTTTAGTTCCTAGTTCTGGTGGCCATTTTCTTTTTCTAATCCCCACGGTTTGTTTATTATCCCAAGGTCTTTCTTTCCCAATGTGGTAGGGTGACTTTATGCTGCTTGTATCCCCAGTCGTCTGTTCTGTTTGTGCTGTATATTGTGTTCTGTACCTTTAAAACTTGTTCTGGGAGTGAAGGGGGAGAAAGAACAGCACGCAGTTTGTTTTGAGAAAACTGCCTGACTCCCTCACATTGCTGCTCTCCGGCGTTCGTCCGAGGCACGGACAGCGGTGGGACAGAAATCTCCTGTGCTTTTAGTTAGTTTTAGCTAGCTAGGCAGAGAAGACTCCCTGGACTGTTTTTTTTCCTTTTTCTTGGGACTGTTTAAATCTGCTCAGGACTGAAAAACCCAGAGGAGCAGCGAGGGCTGGCACCTGCAGCCCGCCGGGCCTGGACCTTCAGAGAGACTGAGTGAGCTGAGTTACACCCACAGCAAGGACTGTCTCTGTTTGCCACCTCTCTTCGGAGCGGGCAGAGGTTTTATTGTTTCATATTATTAATTCTTTGCATTTGTGGGCATTTTGTTTGTTAAATAAATAGTTTTTTCCACTTTTCTCCAAGGAAGTTCTTTTCCCGGACCGGCTGGGGGGAGGGGCCGTTTGGGTTTGCTCTTCCAGAGGAACCCCTTCAGAGGTTTTCCCCCAAATTTGCCCTAAACCAGGACACCCATGCATAGGTAACAATATTAAGTTTAGTTGTTGCTGAATTTTCAGTTGGTTAACCCTTTCCCTTCTCTTTACTAGCCTATTTTACTTTCTTATTGCTTTATTCTATTAAGATTGGTGCTTAGTTAAATTGAAATTAGGCCTAAAAAGGTAGAAGGTATTGTGCTGTGACCTCACAGTAGCCATGGATCAGTGCGCTGGCAAGGCCTCCTCAAAGGGAAAGAAGGGTAAAAATAAAATAAAAGATATACCTCCCTATGGATGTGAGAGAATCGCTTGTTAAGTTTTAGTTATGAATATGCTTTTGTTTTAATTGAATATGCTTTTGTTTTAATTGCAAAGTAAGGATTGTGCTATCCTGAAGAAGCCCATTGTTTTAGAAGTTACTTTGTTAGGATCGATACAGTTACTAGGACAACGGAACATCTGCTTGGTAGCTGCCAAGGTCTCTGGGTCAGGCCACTAGGCCCCTAAAGACCACTCCCAAACTTGCTATGATTTGCTAAAGTTTAGATAGTAATGCTGAAATGTATTAGATAGAGCTGTTTTATTGGTTTGTAGATTATGTACCCTCCCCCGGACCTGTCCTGTACAAAACTCCCCTGCAACCCCTGCCCGGGGCCTCTCTAGTGGCACCGGACAGAGGGAATGGAACCTTGTTACCCCTAAATAAACCCTCTAAATCTCAACGTGCCTGAGAGGTCCCTCTTTCATCACCACAGCCATTACAGCGTAGTTTTAGACTGTCTTCGGAGCCAAGTCCCACAAAACAGTTGTGTGGCAGCGTGACAGAGCAGCTGGGCGGCCCAGGTACCAACCGGGCCAGGGAGTCACGCGAAGCTACACCTCCCCATAGTCCACTTGGCAAATTCCTAGAGAGTTGGGAGGAAGAGGAAAATTGTAGAGGGCTTGATAAGGATGATATTGTATGGAGATACGGCCGGAGGGGGTGATCCAAGAGGGGCCTGTGTATTTGCCTTGGTATGGGGCCAGAGATAAATGGCTCTGTGTGGCCCTAAATAGACATGTGAACAACAGGGAGAGTATTAATGAGGAGGAGGTGAGATATGCACAGTGCTGGCTACAGGAGGAGAGAATGAAGAATGAGAATAAGGATGAGAATGTCACCTGTCTTGGGTTATGGAACCAAAAATGTATATTCTATTCCATCTGTTGAAAGCAGTTGGGGAGATGTTTTTCTTTGTCTCTTGTAACTCTTGCGGGGGGGGGGGCGAATGCCTTCTGATGATGGGCCAGCTGTTCAAACCAGGTGGGGCAGTGTTTCTTATCTCTTTCAGCACCCGTCCTCCCTCCAGGGGGATATCTTCTGCTAATGGGCCATTGAGGTTCACTAAGGACAGCACACATTCCATCATCCCATTGTGAGATGGTCCACCGGGTAGGGGGGGAAGCCAACCATTCCTACCTGGATAAAAACTGAGATGCAGGAACAGCAGGTATCTGGTTCCATTGGATTCCCAGAGGAAGACTGGACCCTTCTCACCATCACTGGACCCTTCTCACCACCACTGGACCCTTTCTACAGGATCATCTCTGCTCCAACAGAACCACATCTACCCCTCCAGGAGGACCTACTTTTGGACTGCTTCCAACACCTTTACCAACAGGGTGTCAGGTACTATCTCTGACTCTGTCAGAGTTTCTAGGACTGTTGTTTGTTTTGTTTGCTTGTTTGTTTTGTACTACTACATTTGTATTGTTAATATTCCTAGTAAAGAACTGTTATTCTTATTCCCAAATCATTGCCTGAAAGCCCTTAATTGCAAAACTATAATTTGGAGAGGGTGAGGAGTTTATATTCTCCATTCCAAGGGAAACTCCAGCTTTCCCTGGTGGATACCTGTCTTTCTAAACCAAGATATAAGCTAAGTTGAATATTTTAAAGTATTATTCCACTGTTAAATCATTAAGTCATAGGTTATAAGTTAGATAAAATATTGTTAAGTTCTGTTCTATTGCTAAATTGTGAAGTTGAAAGTATAAGTTAAGGTTAAGGTATAAGTTAAATGCTGTTAAATTTGAGCTGTTAAGCTTTTAGGCCATATTCCGTTCATCCTTGCCTTGGTTGTTCTATTCACACACACACACACAGATGGAGAGTTCTTGGTTCGTTTCTGGTTTGATTGCCTGGATTTTGTTTAGTTTTGTTGTTGCTTTGTTTCCTTGCTGCGCCTGAAGTGTCCAGTCAGAAGCAGAGTGACTCTTGCCAAGGAACTTTGCTGTGCTGTTGTTTAATATTAAATCTGTTTTTTGCTGATCCCTTGTCGCTGTAAAGCACGAAATCAGGACACAGACTCTCAGAAGGCTGAAGATTCAAAATCTCGCTTTATTATCAAAGCACCTGTCTTTTATACCTTTTTACAATGAGCCCACGTAAGAGGTGGGATCCTTGGACCCATTGGTCACACCAAGGGGCCATCAAGCAAATTCCCTCCTCTGGGAAAGAATGTAGAAAAATATGATAGTTTACAATAACATGTCCTTGTTTACAACAAGTGTCCCTGGAAAAGAATTTTCCGAAATCAAAACATGGCAGGCACAATCCATGGCAACAATCCCTTGCCAGGGATTTTTAAGCACTCTCAAGTGCTTATTTGTAAGAGGGTGGAGGAACCCTGGTGGAGGCTCTGGCCCTGGGGGACACGGGGACGCTGCCAGGGGGTCCCTGTCCCCCTGTCCCACCCCCCCCATCCCCAGGCCCCCATCCCCGTGTCAGGCTCTGGGGTCGATCCTGTGGAACATCCTTTGGTGGAGACTGTGGCTCCAGGTGCACCAGGAGGGTACCGGGGGACAGGGGACCCTTCTGGGCATGAACAGCATTGGACTTCTTGGGGGAAATTGTGAGTGTGGGCTGGGGCAGAGTGACCAACCCAGTGACCTCACACAGCCCTCCTGGGATGTCACACAACCCACACGATGTCACACAGCTGGTCTCTGATGTCACAACCCACTCTGTGATGTTACACAGCCACCCTGTAATGTCACAGCCAACTCTGTGATGTCATAGCCTGTTCTATGATGTCAGACCTTTGCCCTGTGATGTCACAGCTGGCTCTGTGATGTCACAGACATGGCCCATGATGCTACAGCTCCTTGATGACCTCACATAACGCACTCTGAGATGTCATAGCCCACTCTGTGACCTCATGTTTCAAGATGATCAATGGTCTGCACCTGGTGAGCTAACACAATGCTCGTTCTCCAAAACCATGGCCCATGGAAACCACACAATGCCCTTTGTGTAAGAAGGGGAACTGGAAGTTCAGCAGCCTCAGGGTCCTGCCAGCTCAGCCAGGCCGACTGGAACATTGGGGTCTGTGACCACCAGGGACCACCAGAGAGACCCCCAGGGCAGAAGAGGGCATGCAAAAGGGGAGGGGAAATGTGTTAATGATTTCAGGGAAATGATTATCGTATGTCTGTTTAGTCTGGGACAAGCAATGAATATGTATCCAAAATACAGAATGTAAACAGAAACTTTCCTGTACTCAGCACACATGGCTTTGGAGGAGCTACCCCCCGTGCATCCAGCTGAATAAAGAATGCTGCTTCTGAATGCTACATTGGGGTGAAGGAGTTTTTGATTTTACTGAACTTTTGGTAACACTCCCACTGCCAAGGAAAGCTCTGTCTGCTGCTGTTCACAGACAGAGCAGGACTGCTGGGAGATGTGGTGATGGGAGGCTGCCTGGGGTACAGTGACCATGAAATAACTGAGTTTTCAATATTCTGTGAAAGAAGGAGGGGCATCAACAAACCTTCTACACTGCAATTACAGAGGGCAGACTTTGGCCTATTCAGGATGCAGATTTAAGGGAAACAGCCCTTAAAAACAAATGGGGTCCAGGAATGAAGGGGACACTTCAAGAAAGAAATCTTAATGGGAAAGGAGCAGCCTGTCCTGATGTGCCAAAAGATGAGCCAGTGAGGAAAATGGCTGGCCTGGCTGTCCATGGTGCTTTTGTGGGTACTCACAGGAAAAAAGGGAGTGCATCCCCTTTGGACAGAAGGTCAGGCATCTCAGGAAGTGTTTAACGATGTTGTTAGCTCATGCAAAAAGAAAAGTCGAGAGGTGAAAGATCAATTTGAGCTTAACCTGGCCACTTCCATGAAAAATAATAGAAAATGTTTCTAAAAAAAATTAATAGCAAAATGTGGGATAAGGAGAACCTCTAGTCTTTATTGGATGCAGTGGGGAATAGAGTAACTAAAGAAAAGGCTGAGCTGCTTAACACCTTGTTTTTCTAAATTTTCAACATTAGGACAGGTTGTCCTCAGGACAAGTGTTCTCCTGAGCTGGTAGATGGGGACAGGGAGCAGAACAGCCCCCCTGTCATCCAGGGGGAAGCAGCTGCTGACCTGCTGAGCCACTCAGATGCTCACAGGTGTCTCTGGGACCAGATGGGATCCATCCTAGGGGCATGAGGGAGCTGCTGGATGAGCTCCCTAAGCTTCTCTCCATCATTTCTCATCAGTCCTGGCTCACCAGGGAGCTCCCAGAGGACTGGAGGTGCCACTGTGAGCCTATCCACAAAAAGGGCTGGAAGGAGGATCTGGGGAACTCCAGGCCTGTCAGCCTGAACTCGGTGCCTGGCCAGGTGATGGAACAGATCACCTTGAGTGCCATCCCAGGGCACCCACAGGATGGCCGAGGGATCAGACCCAGCCAGCGTGGATTTCAAGATCGGCATTGATGATCTGGATGAGGGGATTGAGTCCAGCATCAGCAAATTTGCAGATGACACCAAGCTGGATGTGAGTGTGGATCTGCTGGGGGGCAGGAGGGCTCTGCACAGGGCCCTGGACAGGCTGGATCCAGGGCCCAAATCCAACAACATCAGGTTGAACAAGACCAAGGGCCAGGTCCTGCACTTTGGCCACAACAATCCCTGCAGTGCCTCAGGCTGGGGAGAGAGTGGCTGGACAGTGTCCAGGCAGAAAGGGACCTGGGGCAGTGATGGACAGCAGGCTGGACATGAGGCAGCAGTGTGCCCAGGGGGCCAAGAAGGCCAATGGCTCCTGGCCTGGATCAGGAACGGTGTGGCCAGCAGGAGCAGGGCAGGGATTCTTCCCCTGTGCTCGGCACTGGTTGGGCAACACCTTGAGTGCTGTGTCCAGTTCTGGGCCCCCCAGTTTAGGAAGGACATGGAGGGGCTGGAGCGTGTCCAGAGAAGGGCAACAAGGCTGGTGAGGGGTCTGGAACACAAGTCCTGTGAGGAGCAGCTGAGGGAGCTGGGGTTGTTTATCCTGGAGAAGAGGAGGCTCAGGGGAGACAAGGTGGTGTCAGGGCAGAGCTTGGACTTGATGATGTCCAAGGTCTTTCCCAACCTTGCTGACTCTGTGATTCTCTGAAACTACCCTTGCAGCAGTTGCAGGAGGAGCCCTGGGCCTCCTCTTCAGAAGGTGCAGCAGCCCAGGTGCCTCAGCTTCTCCTCACAGCCCCAAAGCCCATCCTGTCAGTCCTGCAGAGCCTCTGCAGCTCCTCCTCCTTGCCCACAACAGGGAGCCCCACAGGCAGACACAGCAGCCCAGATGGGCCCCCCTGGCCTGGGGTGCCTCTGGCAAGGGAGCAGCAGGAGGCACTGCAGGAGCCTGCAGACAATTCCTGAAGCACTTGGAGAATGATCCTGCTCCCCAGGGGACGTTCCCATGGTGCCAGCTCAGGAACTGAAATGGGGAGTGGGGCCAGAGAGAAAAGGGCAACCGGAGATGGGCTGTTTGCAGGGGAGGGAACAGGGTGGGCAAAAGGAAGAAATCTGTACCAGGGAAGAGCCAAGAAAGCCAAGGGGCAGCAAAGGAAATGGTCAGGGCAGTTTGGGGGTGGCTGCCAGGCTCCCCTGGCTCTGAGCAACAACGTCTGCAGTGGCACAGCAAACTCCCAGCTCATGGGAACAAACTTTCTGGCTGACTGCAGAGGCCACCACAAACCTGAGGGGTTTCCCTGCTGTCCCCCAGCCCCTCCTGGCCCCAGGGGCTGCTGGCATTTGTGCTCCCTCAGATTCATCTCCCCACACCAACAGCATGGGGGTGCTCAGGCCTGCTCTGGGCAGTGCAAACAGGGGCTCCTGAGGCAGTGCTGCCGTGTCTGTGCTCTTTGGCAGAGCTGCTGTGCCAGCACTGATATGCCCCCAGCTCTGCATGCAGACATTGCTGCTGCAGCTCCAGAGAAGGAAACCAAAGGGGCATCTCTGCAGAAAACTTGGCTGGGAGATCATTTAGTTTGTGTAAAGGCAGAAAGAGCACAGCCCCTCATTGATACAGTCTGTGGCCACAGAGAATGTGGAGAGAAACAAAAGGAAAAATTGTACAAGATTATTTATTATTTATTTGTGGACAAGATTAAAAAAACAAAACAAAGAAAAAGAACCTCCAAAATGAAACCAACAAGAAGTATCAAAGATGACGTTTATTACAAGGGATTTGCAGAAACTGCCCAGGAGTTCAACGTTCCTGAAACCATCCAGTCATCAGTCTCCACACTGCAGCCTTGAGCTCCTGGTTCCTCAGGCTGTAGATGAGGGGGTTCAGGGCTGGAGGCACCACCGAGTACAGAACTGACAGGGCCAGATCCAGGGATGGGGAGGAGATGGAGGGGGGCTTCAGGTAGGAAAATGTGGCAGTGGTGACTAACAGAGAGACCACAGCCAGGTGAGGGAGGCAGGTGGAAAAGGCTTTGTGCCGTCCCTGCTCAGAGGGGATCCTCAGCACGGCCTTGAAGATCTACACATAGGAGAAAACAATGAACACAAAACAACCAAATACTAAACAAGCACTAACACCAAGGAGCCCGAGTTCTCTGAGGCTGGAGTTTGAGCAGGAGAGCTTGAGGATGTGTGGGATTTCACAGAAGAACTGGCCCAGGGCATTGCCATGGCACAGGGGCAGGGAAAATGTATTGGCTGTGTGCAGTAGTGAATAGAGAAAGGCACTGGCCCAGGCAGCTGCTGCCATGTGGGCACAAGCTCTGCTGCCCAGGAGAGTCCCATAGTGCAGGGGTTTGCAGATGGACATGTAGCGGTCGTAGCACATGATGGTCAGGAGGAAATACTCTGCTGAAAAGAAAAGGAGAAAGAGAAATAGCTGTGCAGCACATCCTTCATAGGAGATGTTCATGGTGTCCCAGAGGGAATTGTGCATGGCTTTGGGGACAGTGGTGAGGATGGAGCCCAGGTCGGTGAGGGCCAGGTTGAGCAGGAAGAAGAACATGGGGCTGTGCAGGTGGTGGCCGCAGGCTACGGCGCTGATGATGAGGCCGTTGCCCAGGAGGGCAGCCAGGGAGATGCCCAGGAAGAGGCAGAAGTGCAGGAGCTGCAGCTGCCGCCTGTCTGCCAGTGCCAGCAGGAGGAAGTGGCTGATGGAGCTGCTGTTGGACATTTGCTGTCTCTGGACATGGGGACCTGTTCATGGAGAAAAGGAGGGTGAAGAGTTAGAGGAGATACCTGAAACCAAAATCAAAGCCATTTCCCATATACCCTCCCGTGGAACACGCAGACAGTCTTTTGTGTTTAAGAGTTCTGCAGTTTTCCTTCTAAGCTCCCCCCATGTCTCTCCTGGCATTTTTGGATATCAGACCCTCAGAATTTCTAAGAGCTTCTCTGGGCTTTAGCCTTTCTCAGGTGGAGGGTGATCACCTTCCCTTGTTTCCCCTAAAATATCACCAGGTACTGCTGAGGGCAGATGGATCCATCACAGCCCTGCCCCACTTTTGTATCCAAGGATTCATGTTGCTCATTTCACCAACCCAACAGCATTTCCAGTGTCAGAACACCTCTGCCTTTCCCCGGGGGTCTTTCAGATGACACAAAGATGCTGCAGGACAGGTTTGCATCCTGGATTGAAGCTCTCAGCTTGGACTGAAATCTCCGGGAGACTTCCAAATGTCCTTGTGCTGGCATTGGACTGAGGGAGCTGCAGCTCCTTCCCTGGCTGCACTGACAGCATTGCCCAGAGCCCGGCACTGGGGACAGCGTCACCCTGAGCCAGCTGTGCCCCCTCCCAGAACCCCCCAGGGCCGGGCAGCTGTTCCCAGCCCTGTGCTCTGCAGAGGGAACTGGACCCGGGGCTGCAGAGCTGCCCCAGGGCTCTGCTGCAGCTCTGCCTGCACAGGAGGGGCTTCAGGCCTTGCAGCCCCAGCCCTGAGGGCAGAGGCTTGGCTGGGGGACAGGAGGGAGGGGGCTTGTTCAGAGGGAGGGGCTGCACTGGAGGGGCTCCTGTGGAGGTCTCTGAACTCTCCCTGCCAAAACATTGCTGGGGTTTGTTTTCTCTCATTGCCTCATCTTCTCTCTGCTTCCTGCAGATTTTCCTCCTGCAGGGGTTTCCCTGTGCCTGAGCTCTCCCTGCCAGCACTCCCAGACCCCAAATCTCTGTGCACTTTCCTTGGCCCTACAGAACCCTGCCTGTTTGCAGGGCACTGGCTGGGGCAGGTTCTGCTTGCAGCTTGGAGAAAGGACAGCTCAGACTAAGCCTGATGGGCCCAGCCAAGGTGATGCTGGTGCTGTCCATGGGCAGAGGAGTGGCTGAAAGCACATCAGGGATCTCCTGCACATCTGCTGATCACTGAGAGTTCAGATGTCCCAGGAACTTCTCAAAATTAATGACACCTTTATAATTTGTTTTCCCTCACCCCCATTATCTAACATTAGGAAACTGAAAACAAAGTCTCAGGAAATGTCCTCATTTCATAATAAATCCTTGCCTTGGAAATATTTTGGGAATGGGCAGAAGCTCCCAGTGTGTCAGAGCTTCATGAGCATTTCACCTCCCCTGCACCAGAAATACTCACAGAGTTGTACTCACAGAGTCTGTAGGCATTGGGCTGTTCCAGCTTGAGGAGATCTCTGCAGGAGCTGCAGCTGCATTGTCCTGCAGCCAGAGGTTCCTGTGCCAAGGGCTGGCAATGATTCTCCCCCAGTCACTTCTCAGCACCTTCCCAGCCCTGAGTGGTTGAAGCTCTCTGTGCCTGTGTGCTGTGCCCGGGGTGGCTGCAGGCAGTGCCCCAGCCCTGCTGGGCTGGGAGAAGAGCTGCTCAGCAAGAGAAATGTGTTTTTAAGCTCTTCTTAGTTGCCAGGAGCTGCCTCTGTGCCAGGAGCCAAGCCCAGCTCAGCAGCACAGACACAGCACAAGGACTTTAATCACCCTCTTGGGGCTTGTGCTGAGGCCCTGAACATCAGTCCCTGACAGGGAGATGAAGAAACCTCTCAAGAACTCCAAGTCAGATTCCAGCTCCAAAGTTTCTGGAAGTTTTAATGGGTCCCAGTGAGGGACAGGACAGAGAAAGTGTCCCCAGGCCCCCGGCAGAGCAGAGAAGTAAAGGCAGTGATGCCAGGAGGGAACAAAGAGAAGCCAAGTCTTGGTGCCCGGGGGCACAGCAGGGTCTGTGCCACCAAGGGCTGTGAGGAGACACCTTGTCCTGAGGCCCTGGGGCCTCCTGGCACAGCCCCAGCAAGGCTGGGCACTCTCAGCCCCTTGTCCAGCCCTCAGGATCCCTCTGACAGCCCAGTGGCCTCAAGGATCTGCTGGAAGGAGTCCCTAGGGAGCCTTGGTCAGGAATGGCCCTGGGGGGCTCCTCAATGCTCCCAGCCACTGCAGGTTCTTCAAAGGACTTTGTGTTTGGCTTTTGCCTTGGAGTCTCTGAGAGGTTTCTGCAATCATGGCCTCCAATTATCTGCTGTAATTAGTCCCTTGAGAGGCTTTGTCAGTAACAACACACAGTGGGGCTCATTAATGCTTCAAGGTACTTCAGTTATTTTAAGGTACTTGGTGTTTCCCTTTTAAATCTGATTCTGTGAGAAAGATTGTGCAATCCTGGCCCCAATTATCTACTTTAACAAGTCCCTTGGGATTCTTAGTCAGTAAAAACACTCAATGGAGCTCATTAATACTTTAAGGTACTCAAAGTTTCTTAAAGAACTTGTTGGGTTTTTTTTTTTTTTTGCCACTGAGTCTTTGGGAAGTTTTTGTTCAATCCTGGCCTCCAATTATCTGCTTTAATTGGTCCCTTGAGAGGCTTTGCATTGACACTCAGTGGGGCTCATTAATACTTTGAGATACTCAAGGTGTTTAAGGTACTTTGGACTTTCCTGTCCACACTGAGTCTCTGAGAGGTTTTTGTGCAATCCTGGCCTCCAATTCTCTCTGCCAAGGAGTCCATGAGGAGCCTGTGTTGGGGATGGACCTCAGTGAAACCCATGAATGCCTCAAGACACTTTGGGTTTTTCCTCTGACTTGGATTCCTGGAAAGATTTGTGCAATCTCTCAGGCCCTGAAGTTCAGGGGCTCAGCACCAAATGCACCACGGGGCTCATTAGGATCAAGCAAGACCTGACAAACCATGGCTGTGCCTTGATTTCCCTCTGATCTGGTGCCGTTAACTAGGAAGTGTCTTGTCCTAGAGTTATGAAGAAATATTTCAAAGAACTTCTAAAAAGCCCACATTTCTATTTTCAAGGGTGTATTTTTCTCTTTAGAAAAGAGCTGATTGCAGCATTCAGTGATTGGTCTTTATCCAGGGTCTCTCCTCAGGAGGTCTGACCTGCTTAGAGAAGCTGTGCCTTGAGCTCTGACACAGTATGGACAACCTTGCTCCACATTCCCCAACTCCATCCTGTCTCTCCTCACTCACCTTGGACCTGCTTTGCTTGGAGAACAGACTGCACTTAGGCAGAGGGGTTTAATTCCTTTTTTAGCAATCTGAAACTCCTGAGTTTCAGACAATCTCCTCAAGTGTGTGCCAAACCCAAGCTGACTCCAAGGAGGTTCCCCTTCCCCAAGGCGGAACCATGCAAGGAATGTTTTAGACACACAGGAAGCTCTGCAAGAAACACAAATCCAGAGTTGGCTGGAGGCAGAATTCAATCAACTCCTGAAGGACAGACAAGCTTTGAACTCCTTGCAGCTGGAAGCTCCAGGTGGGTTGTTGGGAGGTGTGTGAGTGAGCTAAGAGTGAGGGGAAGGGAAATGCAGAGAGGCCTGGAAGTGCTTCAGTGCAGGCAGGCTGTGGGGAAGGGCACTGCAGCCCTGGCCTGGGCCAGGAGTGAGGGTGGATCATCATCCCAGCTGGCCCTGGGCCAGTGCAAGGGGCTGTGGCCATGGACACTGCACTGACCCCACTGCTGGGTTTGGGTGCCACGGCAACACCCATCAGTTCCAGTTTCCTTGGAAAGCACCCCAAGGAGCCATTTTTGGCCTTCACTGTGCTGGGGCTGCCTGGGGCTTTTCCTGCAGCAGGATCTGCCCTGGTTCTGGCACAGGAAAGGCAGTTCCTGCTGGAGGAGGAGGGTCTGCCTGGAATGGGCTCAAACAACCCCAACAAGGTCCTGTTTATTTGAAAATTGCTTCCTTGAGCACTCTAATCTAATAATTGTTATAGCTCCTATATTGAGGAGTAAATAACTGTTTTAATTCACTCTGTGGTGTAAATAAATCTTTCTGTCTAATCCTGATCAGAATCAATCATAGCTGGATTTATGTAGATATATCCGGTATTCCATCGTTAATCCTGTGGGACAAATTGCATTTCAGTTCAATTCCACCTGTCCAGTCTTTTACACATAAACCTTTGACAAAGCCTGGGAACAGTATTGGATCCAGCTACTCCAAGTCTCCTCTCTTAGATGGAATTTTCGAAGTCTAGGCATCTTGGACGGGTTTGAGGATCCATGGTGGCTGTTGGGTGTCATTTCTCCACCTCATGACATGGCAGGAGTTTCTCCAATGAAGAAATGAATCTTTTGCCTGCAGATCCCACTCTGCCTACGACAGGAACCCCTCTGAGTGTCTGCGACATCCCGGCTCTTTGGCAGCCTGGGCACTCCTGGGATGTCACCGTGGAGCCCCCGTGAGTGCCTGTGACAGATGGGTGCCTTTGCAGCCCCAGGTGCCCTGGGATGTCACCACGGAATGGCTGTGACAGCCTCTGACCACAGGGCTCTTGACCATCCCCAGAAACCCCTGGGAGGTCTCCATGGAGCCCCTGTCTGTGCCTGTGACATTCCAGCTCTGGAACAGCCTGGAGATTCTTGGAAAGTCCCCATGGAACCCCTCAGAGGGGCTGTGACAACTCAGTTCCTTAGCAGGCAAACATCACCAGCCCCCTGTTACACTGCTCAGTTTCCATGGCAACCATCACCAGCCCCCTGTTGATGTGGTCAGTTTCCATGGCAACCATCACCAGCCCCTGTTGCTATGGTCAGTTTCCATGGCAACCATCACCAGCCCCCTGTTGCTGTGGTCAGTCCCTTGGCAGCTCCATGCTGACCCCATGCCAGGGGTGGTTGCCATGGCCACCAGCTCAGGCCTGGAGCCAGAGTCCGTTGCCATGGCAACCATTTGCAGTCCCATTCCCATTCCCATGGGATCCCAGCACCACAGAATTGGCTGAGCTGGGAGGGACCCATCAGGATCCTCCAGTCCAACTCCTGGCCCTGCACGGGACACCCCAACAATCCCAGCCTGGGCCTGGCAGCGGTGTCCAAACGCTGCTGGAGCTCAGAGAGCCCTGGAGCTGGGACCCTTCCCTGGGAGCCTCTTCAGTGCCCCAGCAGCCTCTGGGGGAAAAACCTTTCCCTGAGATCCAACCTGAACCTGCCCCACTCAGCTCCAGCCCTTCCCTCCAGTCCTGTCCCTGGGCTCCAGAGTGAGGAGGTTCCCACAGCCCCAGCCAGGGCCCCGCTCCCAAGGCTGTTGCCAGGGCAGCCAGGGCTGGCGCCAGCTGTGAGGCTCAGTTTCCATGGGCTGGGCTGTAGGAATGGGATTCCCCAATTTCCTGCTCCCGCTAAAACCGTGCCGCCGCTCGCTGCCCTTCAGCCTCCCATGGAAAGTACAAAAGGCAAAGATCCCAGGCTGGGATAGGAACAGTATACTGGGAACAGCAACAAGATAAGCAACAAATAGGAACAGAAACAATATTGATAACAGAAGGGATAAAACAAACGATGTACAAGGAAAACTACAACAACATCAACTGGCTCTTCCTGGCCACGTATTTCCTCCTACCTGGAAAGGACACCCTTCTCCTCGGGGAGAGAGAGAGTCCCTTTCCTGCCCCTGGCAATGACCTGAAATGGCATCAAATACAATGAAGAGGCCACGGCCAGACCCTCACGTTCTTCAATTCCACCTCACATCATTGCCAGGGGCAGGGAAAGGGACAGGTGTCCTCCCAGCATGGATCACGAGAAATATCGGTCACCAGGGCTCTTCTTAATGTGGGTCCTCTGATGGGGGAATGAGGTTGGAGACTCACGTGAAGCTCTTCACACATTTGGGGCACTTGCAGAGTTTCCCTTAATGGTGCCTCCGTTGGTGTCTGGTCAAGTTAGAGCTCTTGTTGAAGCTCTTCCCACACTGGGGACACTCGTAGGGCCTCTCTCCACTGTGGATGCACCGGTGCCTGACGAGGTGGGAGTTCTGCTGGAAGCCCTTCCTGCAGGCAGGGCAGTGGAAGGGCCGCTCATCGGTGTGAATCTGCTGGTGCAGGAGGAGATTGGAGCTGGTCTGAAACTTCTTCCCACACTGGGGACACTCATAGGGCCTTTCCCCAGTGTGGGTCCTCTGGTGGCAGCTGAGATGGGATCTGAGGGTAAAGCTCTTGCCACATTCCCCACACTCGTAGGGCCTCTCCCCAGTGTGGGTCCTCTCGTGGCAGCTGAGATGGGATCTGCGGGTAAAGCTCTTGCCACATTCCCCACACTCGTAGGGCCTCTCTCCAGTGTGGAATCTCTGGTGGACAGTCAGGTTGGATCTCTGGCTGAAGCTCTTGCCACACTCCCCACATTCATAGGGTTTCTCTCCAGTGTGGATCCTCTGGTGGATCTGGACTTGTCTCTGCAGCCCTTCCCACATTCCCCACACTCGTAGGCCCATTCCCCCGTGTGGATCATCTGGTGGCGGATCAGCTTGTTGCTCTTTCTGAAGCTCTTCCCACACTCCAAGCACTTGTAGGGCCTCTCCCCATCGTGAAGCTGCTCATGGTCCAACAGGTCTGAGCTCTGCCTGGATCTCTGGCCACCTTCCTGGCACTGGGTTGGTCTTTGCTCCACAGAGCACCCTGGGCTGGGTCTGCAGCCCCTTCTCCTGCAAGACCTCCGGGGCTTTTCCTCCCCGTTGGATTCCTGCGCTGTGAAGCCGCTCAAAACGGCCTCTCCTACGAGTTTCTGCTGTGGGGATTTGTCCTCCTTGGTCTCCGTCCTCAGGTCCTTGTCTAGGGGAGGAAGGACAAGGAGAGGATGGGATTTGCCTCCGTGCCAGAGGGAAGGGGAAGGAAATCCCCCCAGTGCACCCCCGGCAGGACGGCGTCGGCAGCAGGGTTCTCCTGCAGCCAGGGGCCAGGCTGGGCTGGGAGATGGAGCAGGAGAGAGGGGGAAAGGGGCAGTGACTTCCTCCTCACCTGCCTGGGGCTCCTGGGACATCTTCCTCTTCCTCACAGCCTCCTCCTCCATCTGGCCAAGATTTGGGAATGGAAAATACTGGCTTGGGGACAAATACAATGTCTGAGCACATTGCTCAGGGGGTTCCAACTGCCCAAGTCCATCTCTAGAAGTCACCAGGCATCTGGTGCCCATATAAATGGGCAAAACACCAAGATTCATTCCACCATAATACACAAATGACCAAGAATCAGCAAAAACACACAACCATGAGTTTCCCCTCTCTGGTCTCTCCACTTTGGCATCCTGGAGCCCGCCCTGTCTGGGTTGCTGCAGATCAAGTTTGTATTGGTGTTCCCCATCTTTGGGCTGCAGTGGCTCCTGGGAATCCAGGAGTTTCCCCTTCTCTGGGCTCACCAGTTTGGCGTCACAGGTGTCCCAGGGGTCAGCACTGACCTGGGTCCCTGTTTCAGGGCCTTGGGGTATCCAGGGGTCCCCCTTGTCCATGCTCCCAACTTGTCCAGGCTTCTGGAGCACCCCAGCTCTGGTACTGCCCGTTTCTGCTCCCCCATCCCGGGTTTCCCTCCCAGCCCTGCTGGTACCGCGCGATCCCCAGGTGCCTCTGGGCTGACAGTGCAGCCCCTGAGCCGGGCAGACCAAGCCCCACCACGGCGGACCCTCTCTCCTCGGAGCCTGGCCACACGGACCCGCCCGTGCCGGGGCTGCGCCAGCGCTCCCCGCACCCGCGGGGCTTCAAACAGCTCGGGGCATCTCACAAAAAAACCACTGCCTCCATTCCCGCCAAAAAACACTAAAATCCCATCCAGCCATCACCCCCCTCCACAAAAAAAATAATCCAAAAAACAAAACCACAAACCAGTCACTTCCACCCTCTCCTCGGGTGCCGTCCCAGGGACCCCAACCCCGCAGGAATGCCCCGGATCGGGACAAAAAGCTGCTGCCCTGGAGGCACTTTGAACACCCACCTGCGGCCCGGTCCCTGTCCCACGGCTCCCGGCAGCTGCCCCGCTGTCGCAGGCGGGGCTTTGGAGCAGGGAGGCTCTGCGGGACCCCCCGGGCTGTGCCCCCTCCCAGCCCCTGCCCGCCCCGGGGCTGACCTTCAGCCCGGGCTCTCTCGCTGTGCCCGGCTCCTGCAGAGTCCCCGCTCTCAGTTCCTCGGTCCCCTGGGGTCTCCTCTGGGGCTCGGACAACACCCGGCAATGGAACCTTGCCCTGAAAAGGAACCGTTTTGCGGCTCCCCAGCCAGGCCAGAAATGAAACTTTGTTCCTTTTGCCTCGCTCGGTGCACAGACCCCCGGGGCGTTTTCTGCACAGAGTTCCAGCCCCTAGCCTTGGCGGAAGGAGCTGTCTACAAATGTCACACTGCCAGGACCCTGTCCTTGCTGTCACCTGCTGTGGCTGGGCATGGACAGAGCTCCTGTACTTGCATTTCCAGCTGCTCTGCAACCAAAGCTGAGGGATCTGCAGCTGCCTGGATGCAAAAACTGCAATATTAGCCTCTCTCCAGGGGAAATCTCCCCCTCCTGTGTCAGCCTGAGGCAATTCTGGCAAATGCCCCAGCCATGCCCAGAATTCAGATTTCATCACCAAATTTCCTTATATCGAGGGATATTTCCCATGGGAATATTGCCAGGACAATCTGGCTGGCAATGGTTTCACAAGCATCACCTCCCATCTGTCCCCAAAACCCTGGGGAAGGCTCTGTGCCTTCCTTCCGATGGGAAAGAACTGTCCTGCTTCTCCAGGTGCCCGTGGCCAAGACTGGGATTTCACCTCCAAAATTCCCTCTGTCCAAAGACTGCTCCCAGACAAGTCTGCCATTACTGACAAGTCTGGCTGGCCTTGGCCTGGTGAGGCTCTCGCCTGCCTTCCAAACCCTGGGGCTCTGTGCTTTCCTTCCTGTGGAGAAGAGCTGTCCTTCTTTCCATGGTCCTGGCCAGAACTGGGAATCCACCTCCAACA
>JADMLD010000223.1:0-40767 GCA_017589585.1 Phylloscopus whistleri
GGAAAATTGGAAATGTGATTATCAAGAATTTTGAAGAGTTTGACATCCCCAAAGATTTCATACTCTTTCTAAACTCCGTATTTGCAAGTACGCAAACACCTTTCCAGTTGTCTGTTGTTCTTTTACATTTTATTAGAATTGAGGAAGTGTTTTTACCTACCGCACATTGGCATACATGGATTGGCATACTTGGATTATATGCCTGAAATCCTTTGCCCAAGGCCGAGGTGCAGGTTTATTGCATCATGTCCCCTGTGTCACTGGGTGTGTGGCAAAAGGGCAGGAGAAGATGGATCAGCAGAGGTTTTGGAGGAGAGGGCTCTCTCCATGTTAACCCATAGTTAACTGCAGCGGGAATTTCAGCAGTGAACGTCACTGAAACTGCAGTTCATGTTCCGGAGATGGACAAGTACTCTGCTTTGCATCTGGGATTCATTTTCCATGTGTAAAATTGCACCTGCAGAAGGGGAATCCAGCTCTCCTGACAGCTTTGCTGTGAGCTTGAAGAGTTTCACAGAAACAATGTCAAGTCTTTGTTGAAAAGTAGCTGGGGCCCTGCGCTCATCCAGAGCTCTGAGGCTTTTTAACCACCCTTCTCCAGTGAGAGCTCTGGTGGAATAAACTTTGCTTTGGGCTGTGATGCATTTTTGGGGGTGGTTTCCTCTGCCCTCGCTATGGCTGACAACTTGACATGTTTTCCTGTTGTGTCGTTTATGGCTGAGGAAGCATGGCCTTAACTTTCGCTTGTTCTTCCCTCGTTTCATCCTGTTTGTTTGCTGACTTCTACAGCTCAAAATGTCAGGTTTGCTTTGCCCCTTCCCCTTCCATGCCAGGAGGTTTCTATGAATTGTTGTTCTGTGGGAGACAAAAGGAGATGCTGCTGAAGGCAGTCTCCCCTCTGATATGTTACAGCTGTGTTAATTATCCTAGAGTAGAAACAGCCTTGCCCTCACAGCCATGGGCATGATAAGAGCAAGTTAGCTGGGAGAGGTCAGTTGGAGTCTGCTCGCAGTGCTGTGAAGAGCTGGGGACAGGAGGTCGTGTAAGGGACGGAAAAGTAAGATGTTGTACATGGGATAGACAGGGTTAGGCGGCTGTGCTAGGGCAGGAAGGAGCGAGCCAGAACTGGAGAAGAAAGAGAGACAGAGCCAGAGTTGTGTGGAGCTACTCTTAGAAGATACAGAGGAAAGGTATGGGAGACTTTTTGAATAACTAGATGCTGATACTTGAAGCCTTCTGATGATTCTAATGAAGCACCTCGAGTGCAGTGTCCATGTCGACTGCCGTACTATTCATTTGGAAAGATGGAGTGGTCAAGGAATTTTTACTTAACTTTTTGATGCAGGCTCAAATAACTTGAAAACAAGCAGTTTCAAATGATTTCCAGAAATGCACCTGGAATTCTCTTCTGCATTGTGTTCAGTGCCAGGTGTTTCGGGATGTCCTGTTGGAGGTGGTTCCTGCAGAGCTCAGCTCTGTATACTGCCCATCTCTGCAGCTCGCCCTGGCTAGGAGCAGCGAGCAGTTCTTGACATCCAGTGTCAATCGAGCCAGGTAACAAATGTCTCCGAAAGGAAGTGCTCCCAAAAGGGGGTTCTGTTCCTCCAGAAGTTACTCCTTCTCTGTAAAAGCTACTGAATTTAGGTATTTTGTGTTTGTTACCCCAGGAGATGTAGTTGGAGGGCTACGTTAAAGTTGTGAAAGAAATTCTGAACGTCCGAAGAAACGCAGAGTTTGGAGACTGCATCTCTGTCCCTCTTCAATCCTACTGGTCACTTGTTTCTTTCTAATTGGTTCCTCATGAATCCTCCGTCTCCTCCCATGGTGGGAACACTGGGACCGGTTCAGCTGCTGGTTCTGTAACTCAGTCCTACAGCTGGACATGGATCAAACATATCTGAAGGGAAAGCAACCTGCTTCTTCCAAGCCCCTGATTATCAGGGAGGAATAATTGTCAGATTCTAAAGAAATGCAGTGGCCTGCTAGCTCTTGGTGTATTATGCACGGTTTGCTGAACCTGGCTGGAGACTATCTTGGCTACTTCTGTTGTGATGGAGTGTGTGTCAGTTCCCCATGGGAATTGAGGTGGAAGGTTTTCTCTGCAGAAGGATTGTTCTGCAGTAACGATTGGTGACAGGCACTACATTGGACACTTCTCTATATAATTAATCAGTTACCATTTTCTGATTGCTTAAATCTGGAGTTTCAGACACAGAAGCATTGTAACTCCTGTCCTGAGATGACCAATCTCAGGACAACATCTGACACTGTGCAAGCAGGGCTGTGCTGCTGTCTCTGTTTCAAGTTCTAGGGAAAACATCATAGGTAAAACTGTGGGGTTCCTCCCAATGGAGTCTGGAGGCCAAGTCAGATCTGACATATCAGTTTCTGAAGCTGTCAAATGAGAACTGACTTTTGTAGTTCAGAGGAAGAAACTTGGGGGTTCCATCCTTAGTAAGTTTCCATGGCAAATTTACTTAAGTAAATTATAAATAGTGTTTATTTATAGTCCTCCAAAGGCATTCTGTAAAAAAATGGTTAGAAAAATGTTCCCTGTCATGGATCTGTAGCTGAAGTGTGAGCAAAATTCCACTTCTCAATCCCAGTATCCTTTCAGAACAGTTGATGTTGTGCAGAGCCTGATTGGTTGCTTTGTTTTTGTCACTGATGATCAATGCAATAGGCCCAGTTTGATTTTCCAGTTGCATGGGGTTGGCAGTGAGGAGGAGCATGTCATGGGTGCCCATTATAAAATACTTCCTGAGGGGCTCGGTGTGATGACAGCCTTGATAGCACATAGGGGGCATGGCCCACGGGGTGCTCAGCATCCTGCTGGCCCTTTGTGTCCTCAGCGAGGATGAGATCGCACGGCAGGTTCTGAATGTGTGAGGGCACTGAGCTGTGTAATCCCGGGCTGAGGGTTCTCTCCCCACCCTCCTGCAGGGCGGGTTCTCCCCACCCTGCCAGAACCTGCGGAGTGCCCTGCTGTGAGCCCGAGTAGGTCCGTGTGCTCTGGGGCAGCACGGGGCCGTGGTGCTGGCAGCACACGGAGCTCCGTGTTCCTGCACGGCCCCGAGCTGGCTGGGAGGGCTCCTGCCCCCGCGGCGGGCAGTGAGCCCGTGATGGAAGCAGATTCCTGCACACAGCACGCGGGGGAGCGCGCTTGGGGCAGGCGAAGCATATGCTCCCGGGCGCCAGATGTGGAGATGGAGCACCTACTGTGCTTCAGCAGTCAATTACTCAAACCCCTAATACTTTTGCTTCTGAAATTAACCACTTTATGAATGATACACAAAAGGAAATGTTGAGTGTTGACAGCTGATTCTTTTAAATGGAGTGTAACCAAAAACATCATTAAAAATATGTCTGGAGTTCACCATTCCACACTGCTGACTCTCATCAAGTTTTGAACTGCTGTTAGCAATGGCATGTCTTGCCGAAGATTCTTAATTTTCCAAGTATTGCCCTGTCTTAATAGGTCTGTTTTTCTCCTCCTCAGAAGGAATTATGATTCCTAGGCACTGCACCAAAGCTTGCAGATGTTTTGAAGATGTCCTGATCAGCCAAGATTAGGACATGAGTTTTACACTTTGTTCCATAGGCAGGGCATCCTTGAAAGCTGACTTCATGAACTGGTTCAGCAGTCCAGGACAAGGAAGCGTGAATGGTTGCCTGTTCATGAACACCTTGGTTTCAGCGCTGGCTGTTGAAAGAACCCCACACAAGTCAGTGTTAATCTCTTAAGAGAAATCTCTGCATTTCTGCCGACAGCTGACCACACTGGATGTCTTGCTCACCTCTAGTTTTAGCTTTGTGGTGATGAGACTGTATTTCTTGTGGCAGGTGAAAGGAACTTGCTTTATGCATCAGTCAAGGTGACCCAGCTCTGTTTGGTGACCTCCTCTCTTTGTCTTGTGTTTCCTTGGAAGCTCCTTGAGAGTATTGCAGGGGCCAAAGTACATGCTTTGGAGCCTGTGGTTAAGGCATTAGCTTGCTGTGCTTTTCGTTTATAAGATGTGCTGCACATTCTCCCCTTAGCTGTGACTTTTCAGAGCATTCCTCCACCTTTCCTTTTCCTTCAAGGTTGTGTGAGTGTTGCTGAAGTCAGTGTCAACTTCATGTTCAGGCGTCATGAACTTTTCATGATCTTTTTGAGGGTCCTTCCCCTCTCCTCATCTCTGGATCTTTACTCTCAGCATTTAAGTTCCTTTTTTTTTTACTTTTTTTCCCCCCCATAAAGCCAAGTAATGGTCCAGAGCCTGCTCTGCTCAAGAATACAGAAAAAGCAGTCCCTCTGTCAAAACCCAGTGAGCATAGGAAAGGAATATTAACCACAGCTGCAGGGTGGGAGTGCCTGTAGTCCTGAAAGCTTCACCCACACCACATGAGAGGCAAGAGTGATCCAGGTAGCAGAAAGCAGCTCCCTGGCAACCATTGCCTCCTGAATGGTTTTCTGCACCCAGCCAGGTCTGGCAGCCAGTCCCGTGATGACAGCGATGTGATCAGTGATGCTGTGCATGAGGAATGCCTTCCCTTGCCTGGAGCATCCTGCACCAGCTTTGCTGCGAAAGGTTCACTGCAGCCTGCACAGCAGTTTGGCAGTTTCATCCTTTCTTTCTCTCTTTACCTTAGTTTGGTTTAATTTTGACTGCACTGTTTGCCAGCCTTTTCCTGGGACTGTTTGGTCTTTGAAGAGATGCACTTGTTTTTATGTGTGTGGAAAATACTTTAATTGCTTTCTAATGGAAATCAGTGTTTTGTTTTCACCCTGGATTTAATAAGTAAACTCCAGATACTGTTCATTGCTCTTAAGTAGTATTTACAAGCCCCAGTTGTTAAAATCTGTCACGCGGTGACATGCAGTTCAGGCAGCTGATTAAATGAACGTAACTAATACAAATTCTTGAAAATGCAAACAAGAGAAAAGGAAACGTAAACCGAATGTTCACTGGCACTCGGATATGTCCCTGGGCCTAGAGACCTATGTGTCAGGCTTACACGACAGTGGCTTATAAAAAATGGCTTTTAGATTCCAGTGATCTCAGCTGAGTAACCTGTGTCCCATTCTAAGGTCAAAGGCCTTTAGGCTCTGGGCTTTTTTTGACTAGTTGTTGTTTTGGTTTGAAACATTCCTTACTGGCTTTTCCAGATGCCAGCTTCTTTCCTGTGCTTGCGTCATCCTCCTGTTCTTCCTGCAGCTGCTGGGATAAAACCAACAGCCCTGGATCTGTAGTAAGGAAACAGTCCTTAGGCTGGTCGTTACGCTGGATTTTTAGGTTTGTGTACCTGGTGATTCCAATGACACAGCTAAGAATAAAACAAAAATACTTTTGTATTTTCCATGTAGCATTTCTGTTTTGTGGGGTTTTTCCCCCCTTTATTTTTTAGTGCTTTCTACTGTACTTCTGTACATGAGCCAGGACCCTTCTGGGTGAAGTGTATGCCAGTGCAATTGATAATATCTGATTGATTTACCTTCATTACTACACTTTAAATCTTCCATTTGCAAGCATATTCCCATATTTACAATTAAGAGTGTCCACAGTGAGTTTCTTTCTTGACCATTCCTCATTCAAACCACCTTGATTCTCCAGGTGTGCCTGGTGTTGGCCCATCAGAGTCCCGTGTGTGGTGTGCAGACATATGGGGCAGGAAGTTGGGAAGGAGGCTCCTCTGTTTGGAAAAGGGGCCAGAAAAAGGCAGAAGACTTGAAGGAAAGGATTGGATTTCAGTGCTTTTCCTTATAAATCTTAATGCTGCTTTGGAAAACTGCCATAGGCACTCAGAGGGATTGTTCTTCAGTGGAGGCACCATTCCATCCACCTTTACAAGGTGCAGGGTGGCTCCTGCCATTTATCCCAAACGGTTCTTCCCCTCAAATTCCTTACGACTGTCAGGGGTTCTGCTGGCAGTTCAGTGGGTTTGGCAGGTCACTGCAGCATCCAGAGCTGAGCTGCTTGCGCTTGGTCCCTGAGATATTTTGTGGGCGTTCCAAAAGGTGTTAGGATTGCAGTTGTTAGGAGCGACTTTATCTGTATAGCTCTGCTGTAATCCTTCATAAGAAAAGTCTTCGTTTCTTTCATGCCCTTTCTTGTTGACTTGTGATTACACTTTTTAAGGTTCACATCCTTGTGAGGAAATACATTTGAGCGTAAAGGTGTCAGAAGGGGAGGTGTCCGTGGCAGGACAGGAAAAGCAAATTCGCCCGTTCTCCAGGCCTCCAGCTCTGCCTAGGTAGTCTACCATGTCTGAGTATCCCTGTGTTTCCTGGGGAATATCACCAGTCTCACACCCCTGGCTCACTAACATCATGGACAAGGTGGATTGTGACACACTCAGATGATAAAAAGTGGAGGAGATGAAATCTGTGGGTCTGTCTTAGGTGAATAGTTGGGACGCGTATGAAAGAGACTTTGAGACTCTTGAATTCCCTGTGGCCGATCAGGAGGGCAAAGAGATGATAAATAAAGATTGTTACTCACTGCATGTGTGATAGTATTTGGCATTTCCCCCTTTTTCTGCCCTGGTTTATTCCCACATGGCTGATGCAGGCACCGTCAGCGTCGGCACCTGTCAGGGCACAGTGAGGGGCGGAGGCTGGGCTGTCACAGAGAGATGCCATGGGGCCTGCCTGGCTCTGGGGTGCCTTGCTCCCTGTCCTGGCCCAACCAACATCTGTGCTGAGCTGCTGCTGCGGCTGGAGCACTGCGATGGTCCCCACACAGGCAGTGCCAGCCGAGCCTGGGCCTTGCCAGCCTGGGCATGCTCTGGATCAGTCTGGTGCTGTGTGTCACCAGGGACACAGACCTGCTGGGGGAAACAGGGCACAAGCTTTCCTGTTGGAAAGGTGACAAAGCAGACAAAACTTTTAAATCAAATTTTTATTGTCTGTGTAGGTTGGATGTGATCAATTAGTGTATTTACTGTCCTGCAACAGTAAACAAGAAGGTACTTGGAGGAAAAGGTTTACTGCCTTCTGTGCTGTATTGAAGCAATTGATTTGCTGTTGTAATGATAACTAAGAAGGACTTTGTGTCCCACAAAGTTTATGGCTTGATATGAATGTTTGTTTTAGATACTGCATCTCAAAAATGGGAGAGTTTCTTTTCCACAGCTGCTTTTTTTTTTTAATGGAGGTTGCCAAGGCTTTTCTTTTTGGAGAGCTTGCTTTTACTGGAAGTTTTATCCTCATGAAATTCTGATGGTGGAAACAATTCCCAAAATGAGGATCCCACTTGTTGGGATGCAAATCCTTCTGGGCCGCATTCACACAGGCTCAGAAGTACTCAGAAATGTGAGGGTTGAATTAAAACCTTCAGAGAAACTAAAATACATAAATCCATGCAGACATGAGGTAGAAATGTAAGTAGAGAATACTTTAAATGCCTTAAGCAAATAAGAGACTGTATTAGTTAGTAAGAAAAGCCCTAAAACCTAGGTTCAAGTTCAGTAGCATCACCTTTTACAAAGTTAACTAAGTTCTAGGCATAACTTAAACATAATGTGGCATTGCTAGCATTCCTAGATAGAACAGATAGAACTGTGTACGTAGAATTTGTGTAAGAAATTACAGCCACTTTTGTACATCAATGTTAGGCCTGCATAGATTCAGGAAGACAGTAGTAGAATTGTGTTTGTAGCTGATTGGGTAAAAATAGAATAAAAATGCAGTGCTTTGAGAATGCTAGAGACCACGGAGGGAGAGATCACGGATGGATGCTGCTGCTGCTGAGAAGGCTGCTTCTGCTTGGGACATGAGGAATTTATGCCAAACAGCTTTGTATAATAGCACAAACTGTCATCCTTTGAACTCTGCCTTCATGAGACTGATCTACCCATGCAATAAATGACTCTTACAAAAACCCAGCCTTTTTAGTCTTCTGTGAAGACCCATTCAGCTTGACACCCACACCACGTGAGGAAAGTGGCAGGGGGGTGTAAGGAAGAGCTATTGCTTCTCCACCAGCTCAGCACTGAGCTTGGCTTCCTTGGCTCTCATGGATAGTTAATTAATCTCAAAGCAGAGAACAGCTCAGGAGATGGCAATGCCTGGTGAGGCTGTGGAAAAGAAGTGCCAGACCATGTGCTGTGAGAACCTCCGGCCCTTCTGGCCAATGAATAAAGTGCAAGGATAGGGAATGGCCTCGCAGCATCTGTTTTATGGCTGAGGGATCACTCGGTAGATGGCTTTTGATGATACAACAAAGACTATTTTGTATCAACGATAGAGCCGCTTGGTGAGAAGGTGAAATATTTACTTAGCTGCAAGCTGTGGAACTTCCGTGTGAGTTGTTGGGTCCTTCCTACCTGAGTGTGGAGCTTGGCTGAGCAGTGCAGCAGGCGATAGCGTGCAATTCTGTAACAGGACAGTAGGCAGGTGGTTGTTTTGTCACACAAAGGAAAGCCCTGACCTTGACAGAAATCTTCCCGTAAGTCTCGTTATTTTGAGTGAGGGTATTATTTTTGCTGCCTGGGAGACTAAAGGAGCACAGACTGTCTCAGAGGCTGAGCTCTGTCTGCACCTGCATGCAGGTTTGCACGGGGATTTGCTTTGAGAATGCGAGCAGACCTGGGCTGTATTAAACACCTTTTCAAATGTACATGCACAGCATTGCCCTAGTTGGGATCAACTTCTGCAGGACAAAGCTTTGAGACTATGGTTTCCTTAAGAAAATAATCATTAGCATTCAGTACCTACCTACCTACCATCATTAGCATTCAGTACCTACCTACCATCACAATGATATGACCACACATCATTGACCAGCGACATTTCATGGCATCCCAGCAAGACAGCTGGTGTGCACTTAGCCTGGTTTTGTTACATTCTGTATCTGCTATTCTAGGTATTTATGATATTTTCTGATTACCATTCTCATTGCTGGTGCCTTGCTGACTTTATGAGTTTCAGAGATCTGAGGTAGAAAGCTTGTGCTGTGAAATATTCAGAACATGTTTGTTTTCTTAATTAAGGCTTTGGTACCAGGCACTTCACTTAGTGGCATGACCCCTTTAATGTCACTTTATCCCTTACTTACTTTTGCATTTCCTTACCCTACAATACAAGAGGGGTAAAAAAAGGAAGACTTTGTGTCAATTTTATGCTTCCTTTGTATTCAAAAGAACATCTGTAACAACCTCCCATGTACCTGAGTCATGTTTTGCCCCGTGTCCATTTTACCAGCTCTGAAAAGTTGGCTGGGCTGCAGGAATGCCCATCAGTGATCTCCCCAGCACGGCTGTGCCCTCTCAGATGCTGACAATCTACTGAACTGTAGTGTGAAGCCAGGGAGTTCCAAAGAAAGGAAATCATTGACAGTCATCACATAGTTCTTATAAAAAGTAAAAGGAAAGATCAAAGCATTTGCTGACTATTAATTTCTAGCTGTATAAAGAGCACGCCTGCAGTGGCAGATAAACATCTTTCCAGGAAGGCGGCTTCTTGGATAAGGCTCCTGGAATGGAGTTTCAAGAGCAGCTTTTCATGTTGCCCTTGAAATGGACTTCAAGTTATGCTGGAAATTGGTTTCATAGGGCATGTTTATTCTGATAGATAGGCAAATTCACAGTCCACAGAGCTTCTTGCAGTCAGAGCAGCTGTCGAACGCTTCGTGCAAGGGCAGCCTATGGTTCATCTGTACAGCAAACAGTTCTTCTTCTGAAGGGTAACCCTTTTTTACAGTTATTTTTTCTTGTATTTTCCTTTCCCTGAAGAGTTGAAAGCTAGAACATCTGCTTCTTGGCCAGCCACTCTTTCCCACAAATGTTACTTCCCAAGTTCAAAAAGCTGGGTTGGGTTATTGTGTGTGGACACGTCTCGGTGCCCGCGTTTCTGGAATCTGCCTAGGAGCGCACCAGGGAGCTGGGAAGCCAGTCAGGCTCCGCTGGGGCCCCCAGACCCGTGGTGCAGGGTCACTGTCTGCTGAAGGGACAGCGTATTTGTGCCGTGTGCCACCTCCCTCGCCCAACTCAAACTGAGCAGAAGGTAAACACCGAGCCGTGTATCTGTGCTCGGTGCTGTTTTAGCTCCAGGGAGCTGAAAGAGCAGCCCAGCACTTCATTCCTGCATGTACAGGAGGCGTGCTCAGAGCACCCGGGTTACAGATAGGAGGCCAGGTCCTGCCTGTGACTACTGTTACCCACTGATGTTTCGAGTAGATGTAACCTGAGCTGCAAGTGGCAAAGAAGGCCAAACACGGTGCAACAAAATTAAATTGGTCCTCATTAAACATGTGTTTCCACTGGAAATATATTTTACACCTGTCCCTTGGAGGCAACTGCACTTGTTCCCCTGGGCCCCCACCCGAGACATTGTCCATGTGAAAAGAGCTTCCTCTGCAATTTAGTAATTGGCTCTTAAATATTGTCTGTCCCTGCTTTCCTGTCATCTGTCCTTGGTCTGTTGTGCTGTTAAAGGACGCATTCCAAGACAGTTCCAGTAGACACCAAGACAGCAAGGCCGGTTTCTTTGTATTTGCCAATATTTTCTGTCCCCAGCTGTGCCCCACCTGAGCACTTGTGCGCTGCAGCAATCTCAAAGCAAGTGGAATCACTGTGCTCTCCAGTTTGTTTGCCATCTTGCAGGTCCCAACCCAGCAAAGTCTGTGGGCAGACTTAAAATTCAGAGGTGTCTAGTGTGTGTGGGACATGCCCAAAGCTGCACTGGGGAGGTGCTGAAAGAAAAGTCTGTATTGAAATGCTTTCTTTCCAAGTAGGAATGTTCTGGAGTTGTGCTGGCTGTAGCTGGGAGGGCAGGATCTGTCTGGATAACTGGTTTGCAGCACTTCTGTGGGAGAATCAGAAAAGGAATAGCAGAGAAGCGCAGAAGCACTGTTCCCTTAGAGGTCAGGTGTTAGAGTTGGCTGTGGGGAGGAGCTCATGATGTGCTCTGGTTTGATTTGGTTGGTGCACTCACAAAGTTCTGGCATTTAAAAATCTCATGGAATGGGCAATATTTTTAAACTTTTAAAGCTGCAGAACTCGGTGTAATGAGTGTCCTGATATGTCACAGGGACGATTCATAAAGCAAGGGATTTTTGAAATCCTGTGTGTGCCTGCATAGCATGCTCAGGGAACTGTGGCAGCTGTTTGAAAAGGGGGATTCAGAGAAGACCCCAAGTAGTCACTTTTTCCTTTCTGTTTCACACCTAGTGTCCTCTTTCTCTCTCCTTCCTGGCTGTACCAGGATTGTATAGGGCTAAGTTTCTATTTTAGACACTTAGCTGCAATCAAGTGCTGGGGTGAAGTTCTGGGAACCAAAATTGGATTTAATATTGCATAAGCAGGGCTTTGGGCTAACACTTTAAAGTTTTTAAAATGAAAGTTCAGCCATAGAGTGCTTGAGCTTTCATGTTGAACTAAAAGTAATTCTTGTCTAATCCCCCTTTGCTTGAGAACAATGTTACAGATACATGGTGTCTCTGAGGGTTTATTTCAAATTTTTTAAACTCAGGTAATTCCTGATTTATAGTGGTCTGATCTCAGAAGTCAGGAAGATGGTCAGAGGATGTGTTGGAGATTTGCAGAAGATCGCATTTTTCAGCAAGTTGCTTGGCGCTGTATGTGTAGATCAAGATTCCATTATGCCGGTTTTTATTTAAAGACCTGTGGTGTGTTGTTGCTTGTGTTTTCTTTTTTATGTTGCTTCTTTCAACAGTAGGAAAAAACATGACTGAAACTGAAATGGTAATTCCAGTTGCATAAAGATTCTTCTTTGGGGTTGACAGTCCTGCCATGGATATAAGCCAGGGACTGCTGCTCATGCTGAATCTTTTAGCCATCAGTTTAAATTTTGTTTTCTTTCTGCATGGATCTGCACTGGTTTTATTACTTGTGTCAAAAAGAGCGCAATCATGCCTTAATGCTTTAAATATGAGCTTATTAATTACGTTTACTTGTATTTTTGGCTTTTATATTGCACTAATGTGCATTTCTTAGCTAGAGAAAAGTAGAGGTAACGGTATTACTTGCATCGATAGTGACGTGGTGTGTGTTTCCACATCACGTACTTGGATATGCATATGGCAGCTTCAGTGCCTCAGCACTGTTTGAAGATGAGTCGCTGCCATGGGTTGTATCTGAGCCTTCAAATGTAGTAGCAGATAAAAATCATTGCTGTTGAGAATCTTCAGTTTCCTCCCTACCTGCTGGTGGGCACTTGCCTCTTGTAGTTACAGATGGGCTTATTACAACTGCGTCACAGTACTTGCTACTGATCCTAATTTCATTGTAATCTGAGATCCAATACATAATGTGTATGTCATCTGCTATTTACGGCTGAATAATGATACACTTGCTGTAGCCCATGGAAAATCTGAATGCCCTGTGCTGAAAGTGCTGTGTGCTAAGCTCCCTCTGGTCTGTAGGCCAACCTCATTGTCTCCCTTCTTCAAGTCAGAAACCAGGCTGATCGTGGGAACCAGCACACTCACAAGCTGTGACACTGCAGAGAGGCTCCTCTTCCGCCTCTCGTGTGTTCCCTGCCCGATGTACAGGTGAGGCATGCTTTTGTTGCAAAGCAGATTTTGTAAGGGACAATGTCATGTGTGCTGGGCTGTTGTTGAGGCTGTGGCACTGGCACGGGCAGGTGAGAGACATTTCTGTCCTTTTGGTGCTGAAAGACAGCAAATGCGGGAGGCACATGGGATTGTTTCAGCCGAGCCAGAAACACCTTGCCGTGCCCTGCTGTAGTGGAGGAGTCCTCCCCTGCAGGATTTCTCCGGGTGTACGTCTCTTCCCACGGGCTCCAGGCTGCTGCTGAGGGCACCTCTGCCAGTCCCGGCCGGGCTGGAGGAAGCCGAAGGTCACTGAGTGTGGCTGGTACTCAGGAGAGGCAGGCAGAACCCCAGCACAACCCGACGAGCATTGCTTCCACCTGCCTGCGGTAGACAGCGCTTCGCTCCCAGCCAAGCCTTGAGACATTCCAGGGGAGAAGGGTGAGTGCGCTGCGACTCGTGAATTTTTTTTTTTTTTTTTTTAAAGGCCATCACGTTTTTGTACGGTCTTTGGGAGGGGCTGGAGGCGGGCAGGGGACCATCCTCTGCCTCGATCCCCAGGGGGGATGGAGTTTCCAGAGCATCCCCTCCCTCCTTCCGTCCCGTCGCTGCTTTCCCCCTGGGGTGGTGGCTCCTTGCACTTCGCCCCCGCCGGAGCGAGGGCGGGCGGGGCCATCTCCGCGCTTTCCCGGGCTCTACCCTGCGCGGAGCTGCACCGCCCGCGGAGCGGGAGCGGCAGACGAGTGCCGGCCGTGCCGGGAGCAGCACCGCCGCCTCTCCCCCGACAACAACCTGCACGGCTGGGAATAAAACCCCTCGCTCCCTGCTGGGAAGGGACGGCGGTCCAGACCGTGGAGCTTTCCTCCGCCCCGCTTTTTTTTCTTTTTTTTTTTTTTTTTCCCTTTCTCCCTTTTTTTCTTTCCCCATTTTTTTTTTTTTCCTTCTCCAGAAGGAGGACGCCCTCATGCCCGCTTTCCACGCAGTCCCGGGCTCACCTGGCCCGGGGCCCCCGGCGCTGCCAGCGGGACGGAGGGGCGGGATGGTGGCGTCCGCCCGCTGGGTGTTGTGCCTGTGCCTGGGATGGGGCTGCCTGTGCCTGGCTCTGGGGGACGCGCTGCGCCGGGGGCCGTGCGGGCCGGCCGTGCCCGGGCGGCCGCAGGTGACGACGGCCCGGGGCAGCGGCGGCCCGGGCGACCGCCGACGGCGGACAGAGTGGCGGAGCACATGCTGCGGCTCTACGAGCAGTACCGCGGCAGCCGGGATCCGCCGACACCACCCGGGCCCTGGCTTCGCCGGGGCAACACGGTGCGCGGCTTCCGCCCGCTGCCGGCAGGTGAGTGCGCACCGTGGCCGGGGGAAGAGGGGGGACCGCGTCGGGGCAGGGCTCGGCTCCCGGTGGGGAGCGGTCAGCCACGGGGCCGCTCCGTGTTCCCTGAGCGGCGGCGTCAGAGCATCGCTGGGGTTGTGCCTGGAGAGAGCTCGGTGGGGGGAAGAAATGAGAGAATTAGAGAAGTATCGCTTCCTGTGGGGACTGTCGTGTTTTACTTTATGTCCCGTAATTTTAATTATTGCCTTACCGCTCCTGCTCTGCTTCAAGCGTCACTGTCATCATGATGGCCGAGTACAGTGTGAGGGAGGGGGAGTAATTAGCGGATCTTCTCCGGAGTCCCCTGTTAGCGGTGTTCTGCATGTGTAGCTTCTGTTTCAGCCTAGGACTGAGCTGTGACGTGGTCTGGGGATCCTTCAGGCTGTCTGCAGCGTTCTCATGTTGACAAGTGGTGATTGTACTGACAATGAGAGGTGGCAGCAACAGAATTGAGTTGAAGCAGGATTTGGGTGACGTGAATACTTCATCTTGCATCTTTAGAAGAGGCACTTATATCACTCTCTGATTACACACTGGCATGCACAGGTAGATGGGAGAAAATGTGAAAACGTTTTCCTTAGGGGAGGGCGATGTGTTTAACATGCAGAATCTCGAAAGAATCATGTCGTAGCAGAAAGAAAAGAAGTCACTGTCTTGGTGCTGCATCCCCTCACTTTACTCTTCTGGGTTTTGTGCATGTGAGCCCCCCAAGGGCTAAGCGGAATGGCCAGAACCCAAAGATGACCATGGCTGGGATGTCCTTCCCGTCTCTACTGCACCCCAAAACCTTGCTGTGTGTGGGACAGCTGTCATGCCACACACAGAAGCCCCATTTGCCAGTCTCTACTTTTCATTACACAGGTGCACTGACCCAGTGGCTTTTTCTTAGACAAGCATCTGTCTAAAACTGAGACCTCTCTTGAGTTTCAGTGACTTGCTTCAAGCCCTTCCTGTCCCAGGAAAGAGCTGGGTGACAGGCTTCCTCGCTTCTTCAAAAGCAACAGTGTATTTTATAAGGCAGATCTGTACCCACGTCAAATACAATGAGGAGTGAGCTGGCTTTGGTGTCCTAGGTTTCAATCCTGCAAGTATTTTTGTCCACAGGAGAGGCTTTAGAGGAGTAATTACCCTGGGTCTGGAGGATTGAGAGCCAGGACTCCCCAGCTGCTGCTCTTACTGAAGAGCTCTCTTGCCTTTCTAACGTGACTTGTTTGCCTTGTGAAGCCTCATGTCCATGACTGTCGCTGAATTAAGCCCACCGAAAGAGGAGAGGATATACTATTCACTACAGCCTGCCCCCCCCAAAAGGAAAAGTTGTTAATGACCCCAGCAGAGCAGTATTTGCTCTGTTGCGCATATCTGGTTAAAGTTGTTCTAAACCTAGAACGTTGTTGGTTAAAATCCCATCTCTGTGGTCTTTATGATTATATTTGTACTCTCACTTGATATTGAGTGGCAGCAGCCCTATAAACACACTGCTTGCTAATCCCTTTCCTTGTCCTCCAGTACTTTCCCAGATGAAGTTCCAAAGCAATAAATTTGCTTTAAAAATTTTTATACTTTAGTAAGTATTTATGCAAAAGATTTAACCAGTTAGCTGTTGTCTTTCTCTTGCCGTTGGCAGCAGCAGCTTATTTTGCGTGGTTATTGATGGCAGAAAAGTCTGTTTCCAGAAAGCCCTTTTATTTGGTGTTCCTCAGGGTGGTGGGTGCAATGGAAAGGCTTTTTCTGACTTCTTTCGTGTACCCAACTGCCTGACAATGGTACATGCAGCAGTACTCACCTTTCAAGGTACTTTGTCTCTAGATCCCCTGCTTTAACTGTTGCACTCCGTGGTTCCAGATTTCAGTCTCCCACGGGTTTCCCCTTGTCCTTAACGGGATGCAACAGTTAATTTAATACATGACGCTGTTACCCCTCCACATTTTACCGTTTCCTCTGCCAGTCCCTTCAGGACTCAGCTTTTTGTCTGCCAGGAGCAGAAGTTCCCCAAGAATCCTCCTGTGTCTCCTCCACCTACAGCAAGAGATCTTGAAGCAAATATTCAGTGGTTTCATTTGCAGTTTAACTTTGCAATTTAGTCTGACATTTTCAGGAGAGAAACTCTTACTTTTCTGAAAGACAGCTCTCAAATGTAGCTGCGAAACCTTTCTGTCCTTGCTTTTCCTCTGCAGGGGCTTTTGTTTCTTCTGCAGCACATGGGAAAGGCCTTTTCCAAATCTCCCAGGTAACTCAGCAGACAAATTTTGGAGACCCTGGAGTGTTGTGTGATGAGTCCAAAAGCTCCTAGGATTTGTTGAAACTCATCCTCATTTCTAGTCAAAGAGCAGTGGTGTCGCGTGTGGTAGCTGCGGTCCTGTTACCCACAGCCAGCAAAACCCGGCTAAGAGTGATGAATCAAAACAAGCATCAAAATACCTGCTAAAAGCAAGTTTCTCTTTCTGCGTCTCAGTTCTCTGATGGGATGGGACCAGAGCTGCAGCCCCATGGGGCACCTCTTTGAAGCCTCCATCCCATGCTGTCCTGAAATCTCATGTGCCGGGCTTCACGACGAGGCTTGATGGCTGCTTGTTCGGGCTGGGGGTTTTTTGGCCATTGGTTTTGATCATGCGATCATTTGGGTAAATTTGTTTCCTGTTAATCTTGCTAAATTATCTGAGAGCGTAATTGTTCCGTTTGAATCACTCAGAAGAAGGAACCTTTGCCTGTGACAAAGCTGAAAAGAAACCCCAGGTCTGAAATCCATGAGGAGTGCAGTAAGGATGTACATCTTTCACAGGGTGTTGCATTACAGTTCAGCACCGTTCTCTCTCATGGACTTAACTGCTCTAATTTGTTTTTCTGTACTTGAGTCAAGGGATGTTCAGCCTGTGATTTATGTGGCAGCTCTTCTCACTCTTGCGGGATGTTTCTGGGATGACTCTGGTAGTCCTTGTGTTGCTTTGGACAGGTCTTTTCCAGCTCTTTACCTGTGGGTGCCACAGGAGTGGTTTTCCATCTGTTGTGGCTCTAAGAGATGTATGGTAGGAAGGTCAGGTGATCTGTGAGCCACCATAGAACACTCAGGCAGTTCTGGCAAGGGAACTCTGAAGCTGTGGTCCTGTCCATGCAGCAGTGTCCGGACAAGACTGTTCTCTCCTCCTGAAAGAGACCTGGCCTCTGGCTGGCAGAAATCTGCTTACTTTCAGCACTGCCTCCAGAGGTGTGCTGCCCAGGCTCAGGATTTGAAGGTCAGATACAGTACAAAAAAATAAGAGACCAGAAAGATAAAAACCTCAGGTGCAGATTAGGTTTGCTTCTGAAAACATTTTTAATCCTAGCATCACTTAAGTAGCATGGCTTGCAAATGATTCCTGACTTAATTTGGAAGGTCCTCCTAATGGTGTTATAGTAAAGCTATACAGTGAGAAATTACTTTAAACTCTTTTATTGATTGAAGTTCAAGTAATTTCAGGTATTACACCTGCCCCTAGGCCAATTCTTGTGGTTTTAGAACTATGTTCTCCTCCCTTGGAAAAGGCGTTTCTTTCCTTTGTTGTGGTGCAAAGTGCCCATGAAAACAGGGAAAATGGAGCGTGCACAGGGAAAGCAGCGCCTCACCTGCTGCCATCAGCCTGCAGAAACCAGTCCAGGCCAAATGCTGGCCCCTCTGAGCACCAGTGATATTAAGGGTTCTTTGCAACAAGAGCTTTAAAAATATTCCATCGGGAGACTTTTTTTCCCCTTCTGTGTGTTTCTTTGGTTTGGGTTTTATTTTTGCTGCACCCCTATAAACACAATGCAAGCAGTAGCATCCTGGTAGTTTTTAGGAATTTGAAAAACATTAAGCTATGATTTGGGCAGATGGGCCCAAATCTGCAAGCCTCTGAGGTAAATGGGCACGATCTGTAGGTTCGGCCTCTCATGACCACACGCAGAATTTGAATTTTCTGGCTTCTGTCACTGTGTGTCTCACAGTGGTACCGTGCACATGAGTGACCTGTGTTCGCAGTTCCCTGCTGGTCCCTGTTTCTAGAACACATTGTTTCAGTGTGAGGAGCTCTGGTGTCAAAGGACAGACTGTGCACACTTTGCTGTTCACCCAACCAGCCTGCTGCCACCAGCCGAAGTGCAATGAATTGTAGCTGTGAGGAAGAGTGAGGTTGGCTCTTCTCCTGCCCAGATTTGTGTCATCCAGATTTGTGGATGTATCCCCTTAGCTTGCTTGGCTTGTGCTAGCTTCGAGCAACATGTTGTGTTTAGCTTTCGCACCTGCTGTGTGTGCCGTCTTCCTGCTTAAAATATATAGAAAAGAGATCAAGTGGCCACTGTGCAGCACATTTATGCAGTGCAAAGTGCAGATTTATGGGTTTCGTATCATGAAATCCTCATGTAAGTTACGTTCTGAGTATGCAGAGTTGCTGTTTCTACCTAAGTTCCTTATTTGAGTGGCTGATAGCTTTAATCTGTGGTGAACTTGCTGTTTTATATCCAAGTTGCTAGCTGCTGTGATTTTACCTGCTTTGCTGAAAGAATTAGTAAAACCAGTTTGGCACCAGGTCCTAGGCTCTTTCAAAAGGGAGAACCGCATCCTGTCTTTTCCTTTTGCACAGAACAGAAATTGGAAACTAGGATGCAGCTGCCAAATAAGAGGGAAGGTGGAAGAAAAGAGAAAATCTGGTTTCCAAATCTGTTTCTGTTGAGGAACTTGTTTCCCTTTCCAGCTCCGAGTGAACTTTTCTACCTGGGCTGTGAACTGACGAGAACAACATTTTACACCGGGAACGCTCACACATTCTTAACTGGGCCCTGGCACAAGGGCACCTCTTTAATGTCTCCTTTAAATGATGGCTAATGGTGACTGTATAACTACGTAGTCCTCATTATTGCATCCTTTTTCACCCGTGGGATAGATTTGGGAGTCCATAAAAATGTCAGGACATCCTCTGTAAAGGTAAACACACCCCATGTTAGCAGACTCCTTCTAGCTCATTGATGCCTGAAATCTCCCTTGTAACAGGAATCTATGTGTTCTGGCAATGTCGGTCTTGACGGACCTGCTGCACTTCCTTAAAAATACTTTTTTAGTGCCGGTCACAGGCCATCCATGCAGCTGTGCATCCGGGAGGTGAGGGAGCATGGGCCAAGCCTCTAACATCCAACAGGTACAGGTACGTCAGCTGTAGTGCCAGGAGCTGGGTTTGAGCTGTTAGTGAAGAGTCTGGCATCTCTGGTACCCCGAAGAGGGAGTGCCAGTACATGTGGTAGGATAAGGCAGGCATTTCTGCTTTTGGTCTGAAAAGATTGTCCCCTAATTCTGGCCCTGTCCCGGAGAGCCCTGCCGTCATTTGTGCACAAGGCCGGGAAGCAGGGCTGTCCCAGCGCAAGCCTTGCCGTGCTGCTGCGGGGCCGCGGGTTTGGTTTGGTTTGGTTTGGTTTGGGCCAGGGGTGAGTGCAGAGAGGAGCACAGACGTGCCTGCGGGCTGGGGAGGCCGATGAACTGCACGGATCTTCGGAAGGATGCTCGACGTGAGTGCACACAGTGCCGTGTCCTGCTGGTCGAGTGTCTTGCTGCCGCTTCAGCGCTCGGTGCTGTAGAAGCCAGCAGTGCTAGCGCTGCAGTGGTGCTGTGTCTTAGCTATTGCAATTCTCAAGAGCTCTGTCATGCAGAGCTTGGTCTGAAAAACTCCTCATCAGGCCGGCAGTAACATCTGGTGGAGGGGGGAGCAGGGGTTGCTGTTAAAATCTGGCCTCACGGTGTCTGAAAGGCAGCAGTGTGTAGCTTGGTGCCTCATACTTTTCTTTCCCTTTTTCTTCTTAGAACTTATTCTCTGCAATGGTTTCCAGCAGAAAAATGAGCCTATGAGCCAAAAGACAAAGTCTCATTTCAATGAAATGAAATTTTCCTGAGCAAAAGATGCATTTGTAGTTACTTGAAAGCTGCATCTTCCTTGGCACATCTGCCATTCTTAAGGGTAATTCCTAGCCCGGGGAGCACTTACTTCAGTGCAGTGCTCACACCTGGGAGTCAGGTCTCAGTGTTGCACAGGGGGTGTGCTGGGCCCAGTACTCCCAAATTTTCATGGAACCCCAGGTCACGCAGTTGGGTTTCTTAAGGTGGAATCTGGTGAATCCACAGATGTCTGTGCTGGCCACTAGTAATTGTTTTTGAGATGATTTTGCAGATGAAAGAGCTGAGAACTCAGAGCTGCTGAAGCTTGGAGGTGGTTGTGTAGGATAATAGCACCATCTGCTGCAAGTGCTTCATCTTGCTGTAGAGTTACAGGCCAGAAGTGGCTGCTGGAATTAGCTTTTAACCAAAATTATAGACTCCTTCTGTGTCTGCCCCATGCTGTCCGGATTTTTTTATGAACAAAAGTAGCTTCTTTTGTCTTCCAATGCAATATGCCAGTTTAGAACAGGCAGAATTTCTCAAGTGGCTTTTGTAATAAAAAATTAAGGTCAAATCTTGTCATTCAACATACAGCAATGATTTATATATTACTTTCTTAAACAGGTGCTCAAGAGACACCATGAACTATGGCTCCTAAGACTGATCCACTCAGTGCTCTGCCAAATTACGTATTAACCTTATTAACATTAGTGGTTACAAACCAAGCAGAGGTCAGGTCCTCGTGTATGCCTGGTACAAGTGTAATCAAGAGCTGGTTTGGGCTTGAGGAATAAAAAGTGGGATGGAATTCCAAGTAAATCTAGTTCCCTAGGTATTTGTAATAGTGGTATGAGTTTTAGGCACTTGGGAATGTGTGTATGTACCTGCGTGCTCTGCTGTCAGATTAGGCTGAAGATGTAAACGAAGGTGTCATCCGTAGATGGTTTGGCTTTCCACTGTTTTGGCCCTGTTCCACTTGAGAAAACACCTTGTTTTTTTCCATAATTCCGTGAAGCAGTGCATCTGCTAAGTTGGGGAGAAGGGTTCTCTTTTTCTAGTGGGACTGGTTCCTGCTTTTGTAATATACTGATTGGAATATTATGACACAAAAATGTCCAGAAGGAGGAGGAAGCTGCTTGGATTGTTGGGGCAGGGATGGGGCAGCACAGGGAGAGTACAGGCTTTTGCCACACTTATCTGAATGGCACTGGCCATTGGGATATTGCAGGCTGGAGGCACTGAATGTCACACAGAACATGAAATTGTCAAAGCTTGTGAAAGATGAGTACTGAAAATAATGTTTTCACTTGCCTGGGCAAGGGTCTTGGTACGTTGTGTGGAGGATGGGAACGGTGTGGCTGGTCATCCCTAGTCCATGGCCATCTCTGTGCTTGTCATTGCTTGGGCTAACCCTTTGGAGAGGCTTTTGACATGCCCTGGTGTCCAAAATGCATTTAATTTGTTTTCCTGATCTGTCAGACTGTTTCCAGCCCTTTGGGTGGATGGGGGCTGCAGACCATACCTTAGCTACTCTGTATTTGAGTTTTCCCTACCAGCCTGGTTTTACGGCTTAACATTTGGATCTATATTTCTCTCGCTCTGAAGGACGAACGTAACTGCAGCCCACTGAGAATTTTAAAAGAAAAATTAATTCCTCTTGAGTCCTCTTACACCTTCCGGGGGTTAGAGCCCCCCATGTGTTTCCCAGACTGGTGCTGGCAGCCTGTCCCTGGCTTTGGGCACAGTACTTGCAGTCAGCTCCACTTCCCAGATTTCACAGCTGTGGAAAGCGTGCTCTCCCCCGCAGCGCTCCTGCTTGGCACAGGCACATCCCAGGCATAAGAAGGGTTGTCCTTGGCTTGCTTATCCCTGCACAGACACAAGGGGATGTGCCAGCCCGCAACCCCTTAAATCTGATTTTTGGATTGGCTTTCTTTGGGCTACCGAGGATGCTCTAGTACCATCTGCCTGCCTTCAGCTGTGTTAGTAAGTACCTTCTAACTCTGGCATGGAAATTGTTGCAGTGTCCTAGATGCAATGACTAAATGTACCCAGTGTAACTGATTATTCTAGAAGGAAACTTCAGGCATGGTTAGTGTCTGACTTAGCCAAAAGGCTGTCACAGAGCAGCCTGTGTCCCCTCTGGATGACATTTTTAGGTGCCCATATTCTTACCTGAGTTTTTCTTTTTCTAGGGACCCCCGATGGCCAGGAGATGTACGTTTTTAACTTCACATCACTCACAGAGTCTGAAAATATCTTGTCAGCTTCGTTGTATTATTATATTGGTGATCTGCTGCATGTGAAGTGGAACTGTTCCCAGTCCAGTGGCTGTTCTCAGCACAGGCACAGGAAACCTGAAATTCAGATACGTCTTTCAGTTTGGACCTTTCCTTCAGAAGGGAACCCAACCCGGAGTTTGGGGCATTTCCTCATAAATGTCTCCTCTGCTTACCAGGATGTCCTTTCCTGGCAGTGGAAGGATATCACTCGGCTCCTGCATGAAGCAAAGGAAAACAATGAGCTGCTGATCAGTATTAAAATGGATCTGACCGGCCATCATCCCGGGGAAAGAGCATCTTCCTCCTATGACCCCTACATCCTGATTTACGCCAATGATTCTGCGATCTCAGAGCCAGAGAGCGTTGTCTCCACTTTGCAAGGACACCGCCAGCCTCTGGTGAGGGTCCCTCCCAAGGCAGATAGCCGCACGAGGAGCAGCGTCAATAACCTCCGGAGAAAACGCTCTGCCAACGTCGTGCTGCCGTTGCAGAACAACGAGCTTCCGGGAGCCAAGCACCGCTACCCCGAGGACGAGAGGTGGGAGGGCAGGAAACCCTACAAGACCTTCCAGCCGCAGCTAGCGGACAGGGCCAAGAGTAAGAAAAAGCAGAGGAAGAATCATCTCCAGAAGACCCAGACTCTCCAGTTTGATGAGCAAACACTGAAGAAGGCCAGGAGGAAGCAGTGGAACGAGCCAAGGCATTGCGCTCGGCGCTACCTCAAGGTGGATTTTGCAGACATCGGCTGGAGCGAGTGGATTATTTCCCCTAAGTCCTTCGACGCCTATTACTGCTCAGGAGAATGCCAGTTCCCAATTCCAAAGGTACGGTCTCTACTGATTCCTTTCCACTGGCTGTTGCCATAAACTGGGCATTTTGTTTCCCACGTCAGTAAAAGGCAGCCAGTGCCAGCATGTGTTTGGATCTAGGACCTGCCTGGTACCTTCAGCCCATGCAGCAATGGGCAGTGCTAAGAACATGTAGCAAAGAGATAAGCTTGCAAACGTAATTAAAAAAAACTTGACTTGCTATTAGTTTTTCATCCGGAACCCAAATTGCCGTAAAACATAGTGCTTATGATGTGTGAACTTGTTATTAGCCTGTTTAACAAACAAAATACAACCCAGATCTGGAAAACTGTTCCGTAGGCAGCACTTGTTGTGCCCAAAAGGAGCCCAGAGCTCCACCACAGGCAGTCGGCATAACACTCCAGGCAAGCCATGTACTATGGGAGGCAAGGCTGCCCCAAGGGCAGAGAGCTGCGGGCAGTGGCAGGCATGGTTGGGGTGCCCATCAGAAACAGAGTCCAGTAAATTGCTTCTGATTCACTGGACCAGGGGGATCCAAAAGCAATGGGTCCAGGCCCACTGACTTTCAAAATATCCTCTGGCTGGTATGAGCTAGTTGCATGTGAGTAGCAGGTGAGGCTGATGTGCTCCTAGCCCTGTGATCTAGGTAGATGAACTCTGCTCCAAATGCCCAGTGTCATTCTTAGCAATATGTAGCCCCTGGAGGCTGCTGAAACTTGAGAGCAGGACATGGGATTTGAGCCTGGCCTAAAGTGAAGGGTTTGCTCAAGTAATACCTGCAGGAAGCATCAGTCAAAGCAGGGCTCTTGGACTCACTGCAGCGTTTCATTCTAGAGTCTTTATTCCTGTCACAGTGAAGCCAGAGCAGCTGGCTCCAAAATGTATGTGGCATTTCAGTGGCTTAAGGAGCCAAGGGAGTTGCCCTTTGAAAGTGATGGGTGGAAGAACTGTACCAGAAGGGTACAAAGGGACAAAGCAAGCTGTGGAAGGCGGGGTCCTCTCCTCGGAGGAGGGGACAACTTGCCTTCCTCCAGCTGCAGAGGCAGGCTCTGAAGCTGAGCATCACGGGATCTGCTACTACTACAACCGTGTTTGCAGAAGGATACCCTGACCTCAGGCAATAAGAGATTGGTCTGTGCCTGTGGGTACTTAATGTTCCCTTGCTGAGGGTGAGCGCCTGAGAACAGATGTGCCCCACCCCTCACCTCCAGATCTGCCTGTTTTTTTCCCATGCCCTGGTTCTAGGTAGCTGGTTTGACTGCTGTCAAACCCACATGTGTTGGGAGTGTGACCTGGTGTGGAGCTTGTGGGCCAGGGAGACGCTCTCCTGGTCAGGAATGAGAGCTCGTAGCTGCCATTGTGCGCTCTGCTTGTAACGCAGCTGCAGTGGCATTCCACAGGGCAGCCAGGCTCCTGAGGGCCATGCAGCTTGGCAGGTGTGACCCTACTGCAGCTGGGCTCGCTCACAGGGTTGGCACTTTGGAGGCAGCTTGGCATTTTTGATCTCCTGCCTGGTCCTGGACGGAGCATTGGCAGCCCGCAGGCAGCGGCCTGACTCGCCCCCTGTGCAGGGCACTGTGGCAGTTTCGTACTCCCAAGGGGATTTGGGATTCCTGAGAAGCACGGGACTTTGGCTGTTGCCGTGGTCACAGGTAAATTACCGCTGGCTGAAGCTGCAAATCCTCCGGGGTGCACCTGAAGGACCAGCGCAGTGTCCTCAGCATGTGCTGGTGTCGGTGAGGAGGATGTTCTCTGTTGTGTGCTACCCAGTCAAACACAGAGACTTCAGGACAGCGTGTGTCCAGGCTGTTCCACCGAAAGCCAAGGCCGTGCATGAGATCCGTTCGGCGCTGCTTAGCCTGGAGTTGGGTTGGTGCAGTTTAGCCTTTTGGGGCTATGGATTCCATATCTGAAGGAGAAGGTTTATGAGGAAATGTTACATGGCATATTTAGTTGTAGTACTACTGGCTACAGGAAATAGGATCTCAGTAGGTGTTCTACCTTCTGGCATGTGGTCAGCAGGCTCAGGACAGCTGTTGGGCTCCCAGTTATTTTGGGGAGAATGCTGCCCAGCAGCTGAGTAAGCAAACGTGGCTGGGCGCTACCACAGCCTTTCACTTCCCTTTCAAGTCAGAAATGACACAGAAATCTGAGTTGTCCGATGATCTAAAACATGTTTTTAAATCCCTGGCTGTCACTGCTGAGGATTATAGGTACTTTTGAATTCAAAACAAACCAGCAGAAATGTCTTTGATCAGCTTAGATGGAGACTTACAACTTCGTGTACTAATGTGCTGTGCAAATGATACGAAGAGCTGGAATTCACAGTTATTCCTGTGCTTTTTCCAGGTCCATATCTAACCCTTAAGACTGAATTTTTTTCCCCAGAAACAAATCATCTGTCATTGCAGCAAAACTGCAAATTGAACATCTGGTCAAAATGACCTTGTTCTATGTATTTCCCAGCAACATGTGGTGGGGTACACACTCAACTGTTTTGATTCCCAGATTGTGTAAGAACAACTCTAAAAACCAAGCCAAAAGTCCTTGGCTAAAAGCTGTGTCTTATGCATTTTTCACGCTCACCTGTCTCTTGTACAGGGAAGCATTTTAGGGTTCAGAGTAAAACTTGGTGGTTTTCATTTCTGTGTTGGTTTTTTGTTTCTATGAGCACCTTAATGGTTTCTGGTTTTGTGACCAAGCAATTACCTAACCAGGCAGATCTGCTTTCAGATCTGCCAGAGCAAACCCAAGTGTGTCCCTTTTCATAAATATAGGAAACTTTGAAGTTTTAGCTTTTTAGGAAACCTTTGAAGCTTCTTCTCTGGAGGAAAATGTCACTTCAGTATGAGGTACAGCTGTCTTGGAGGCTCAGTTCCTCAGCAGTGCCACTGGCTACAGATGTTTCAGCTGAGGGGTCTCAACAGGGCCCTTCAACAAAGCAATTTCATTGTAGAGTAGGTAAATCCATGGCAGCGTGGGTGCAGTAACTGCCGTGTCTTTCTCTTTCAGGCCATGAAGCCATCCAACCACGCCACCATCCAGAGCATCGTGAGAGCTGTTGGAGTTGTCCCCGGCGTTCCCGAGCCTTGCTGTGTGCCTGACAAAATGTCTTCTCTTAGTATCTTATTCTTTGATGAAAACAAAAACGTGGTGCTGAAGGTGTACCCCAACATGACGGTGGAGTCCTGTGCGTGCAAGTAATGCCTTGGGAGGCCTCTTGGCAATGCCAGGGTGATTTGGGAGTAACCTGGGTGCCGAGTGCTGCCGCTCCCTTGCTCTTTGGGGAGGGGGGTGGGCAGGGGTCTCATCATAGCTGCTTTGTGTTTGCACTGCCAATGCATTTCCATTGGACAAGAAAAAGGAAATGTAAAGAAATGCAATCAGTGAGAATGGGAACAGAATAGATTCCAAATAGCTGTTCCAAGGAAAGTGAATACAAACTTAATTTTTCTGTGGTTTTGACCGAAACACAAGGCTGGGAATGGGACCTGACTGTACCTGTTGGAAGCAAGAGGTGAAAGAAGAGTCTGCAGGTTTTTGAGACTGCCCAAAGGGACATAGTGATCTATTTTTGTACAAGATTTTGGAAGCAGCACAAGCTGGTAATTCCTGTCTCTGTTCTAATGGCGACTAATGGCGGGGGAACGCTAGAAATGCAATAGTCTTCATTTTAAAACTAAGTTTCTTGCATTAGGTTTTAGAGTAGTACGGCAAGGTGGCCAAACAAAGCTGATATCCTAAAAGCTGTAGATGACCCTACCTGACCACGCATCTCCTTGGTCCAAGGTTACCCACCTTGTGTGCTCTGTAATTCAGCTCTTTGGAGCTCGGCAGCCCCGGGCAGCAGAGCTCCAAACAGGACTACCGAGTGCATCACTGACTTTGTGTTATGGAAACTCAGCAGGCCAGGGATATGACAATATCACACTCAGTGCAGTGCCCGAAGGACTTGTTCTCCACGTGTTCTAGAACATACTTGCAAATAATCTGTGGGTTACAGTGGCTGCAAGGACACTGTAACCAGGTTGTGGAGTGGCCTCTTCCCCAGGTACCAAGCAACAGGACCAGAGGTCATAGCCTCAAGCTACACCAGGGGAGGTTCAGGCTGGACATCAGGAAGAATTTTTTCATGGAAAGGATGGTCAGGCAGTGGTAAGGGCTGCCCTGGGAGGTGGTGGAGTCACCCTCAGTGGAGCTGTTCAGGAAAAGACTGGATGGTGTGCTCGGTGCTCTGGTTTAGCTGGCAAAGTGCTGATCTGTTCTTCCGTGCTCTGGGGGCCCTGAACTCATCGGCAGCAGCGTCGCTCCCGGGGCAGGGCTGGTCCCAAAGATAGGCACCCTCTTCCCAGGAGAGGCTTATGAGTTTGCACCGTGGGTTGTTTAGTGGCTCCTTTTTCCTTGTGAAACCAGCATTTTTAAATGATTTCTGGCGAAAGGTTTATCTGTGTACAGACTGTCAATTTAAAAAAATGAAAATCAACCCCAAAAGAAAAGTTATTTTGTATATGGAAAGAAACTCTTACAGATGCTTCTAATTTATTTTATGTCCGTGGCCCTCCTAATGTATCCTTCTTTATCTCAGCACTCTTTAAACCATGCAGTTTTCTCTGTCAGGGCAAAGATGAACTGCCAGGACTGTAGGGGAGCTCCAGAGGACAGGTGCACCCACAGTGTGAAGGGCACGTCGTACTGCTGATAGATACGCTTCCCTGATCTGCATTGTTTTCCTTCAGTAATACAGACTCTCTGCTCAGACCTCTGGAGAAATGTAAAATAAAATCACTTTAAAATAAAAATCCTCGTTCTCATCTGTGGCATTCAGACGTTTGCAGGAACATGAATGATTTTGTTTGTTTGTTTGCGTTAGATAATATGGTTGAGAGGTAATTTGTGGGAGAATGATAGAGGATATCGTATTATAATATCATTTTAGGACACTTTAGGAATTTATGGTACAAATACCCTCTAAGGTCAGAAGGTTGAAAGCACTAACACCAACACGGCACCTCTTTAATTTTTAGCAGCAAAACTTGATCTTAAAACTTTGTTTTTCTGCTCCTACTAACTTAATAAAGGAGTTGATCAGCTTTTGCTGCCCTTCACTGATATTCAAGCTCATTAAAATTGGCTCTACGGTTCTAAAATAAATACAGATTTTAGACCTCCCTCATTCTCCCCATACTAGAATGGGGTGTTCCTGGTGTCATCCTGCTCCTCCTCAGCCTGTTCCATGTAAAGTTCCTGTTTCCAAGTAAAGTTCCTGACTTTTGCCATGTTGAATTTTATTATTCCAGCAATTGTGGTGGCTCTTCTGTTCCATTGAAATTTCCCAGAAAATATGCCAATATTATTTTCATAAAAATGACATCATTACCCCTTGGAAAACCAGGGTCATTTAATTGTAATTAATTGTGCTTCTGCTGTGTTAGGTTAATGAATTCATATAGTTTAAAATGTCGTTGTAAAATATAAACAAACAGGAGCTTAAAAAATACAAAAATAGAAAATATAGATAATAAAAATAGAAATATAAAACGAAAAAATAATATCAATAATATGAATACAATATATCATATTACATGTTGCGTATATTATATGAGATATAATACACATAGATAGGAATATAAAAGATAAATTGTAACAATAAATACCAGTATAAAAATAAAAAATGTTGAAAAATTTGGAAATATAGCCTAAAAGAAAGGCTTTTTGGGTTTGGATTTCATTGGTGACAGGGTTCTTGTAGTTGTGGTTGGGAGACTTTTGTGGCGTTTAATTTAGAGAATTTTTGGGAGGGGATTTTTTGGGCACCTCTTTTGCCTCTGCTCCGTGCCTGCCCCCGACCCAGCGCTGAGCTCCGGGGCAGTGCTGGCACCTTGTGGACAGAGAGCGGTACTGCAGCGCTCCCCCGAGCCCATCGCCGGTGAGCGCGCTAGGGCCGGGCTGTGAACTCGTGGACACTGCTGCCATCTCGTGGTCAGTGATGAGTACTGCAGCGCTCTCCCGTGCCCGTCCCCAATGCACATGACAAGCCCTGGCTGAGAGCGGGCGCAGCGCTGCCACCTTGTGGACGGAAAGCGGTACTGCAGCACTGCCCCGAGCCCACCCCGACGCGCGTGGCAGCCCCGGACTGTGAGCTTGGGAGCGCTGCTACGGCCCGACATTCCAAGGATGGCGGCAAAAAGGGCGGGAAAAAAGCAAGGACCCTGGTGGCATCTAGCCAGCTGCCTGCGCAAAAACCCGACTGCAGCGCCGTCTGGGAGTGATTTTCTGGGGTGTTTCCAGGTGTTTGGACATGGTCTGTGGGCTCAGAGGTGCCACCGAGGGGTTCCGGCAATCGATTTAGTCAGGCACCTCTGTGTGGAGCCCGGGGGGCCTTAGGGGTGCCACAAAAAAGATGGCGGCTCGGCCGGAAGTGGCTTCAGCCGCAACCAAGATGGCGGCGAGTGAGGGCGGAAGTCACGTGATGCCCTTCCCAGTATGGCGACTCGGCGCCACGTGCTTGACCTTCCCAAGATGGCGGCAAAAAGGGCGGGAAAATGCAAGGCCCCCTAGTGCGTCTACCCGGCTGCCTGCGCTCTACCCTGACTACGGCGCCGCCTGGGAGCAATTTTCTGCGGCGTTTCCAGGTGCGCAGACACGGTCTGTAACTCCAGCCGTGCTGCGGGCAGGCAGGAGCCAGACCTGCGCCCACAGGCAGCGGCGGGGCCGCCTCTCTCTTCCGAGCTCCCTCCAGCACCGCCCCCCCGGGCGTGGTCCGCGTGCCGCCGCCATTGCCATCACCGCGTGCCGCCGCGTGCTGCCGCCGCCGTGGGAGCCGCCGCCGCTCACCACCCCCGCTGCCCTCCGGCAGGCGGGAGGAGTCAGAAACGTGAGCAGGGGCAGGAGTTCAATGGCTCCCGCTTCAAGGTCCTGCTGCGGGACCCCGCGGCCGCCGCCCGGAGTGGGTGAGGGCTCTGCGGGGTGGGAACGGCGCGGCCCGGGCTGAGGCGGCCGGCCCGGGCTGAGGCGGCCCGCGGGGGTGGCACCGATGCTGCTGCCGGCGGGGGCGGTGCACATGGGCCCCTCAGGGTCGCCGCCGGCCCGGAGCGGCCCCACACGTGGCGCCGGTGCGCTCCGGGTGACGCTGTGGCTTTGCAGGGCTGGAGACGTTCGTGCCCGGCCAAGACGCTGCCATCCCCTCAAGTGTACGATGTCGTGGAGGGATACGTGAAAATTTCCATGGAGTGTGCTGAGACATTCAAGCTTCTCGATGGAGAAAGGAAGCCTGAAAGTGAAGTAAGGTGGACGCGGGGGTTGTAATTCAGGCGGCTACAATTCCAGCAGTCCCACCCTGGGGAGGAAGCAACAAAAGGTGGCCAGGGAATGGTCACAGCCGGCAAGGCTGCCAGAACTCCAGGAGCGTTTGGACAACGCTCTCAGGCATGGGGCTGTTGGGGTGTCTGTGCAGGACCAGGAGTTGGACTGGATGATCCTTGTGGGTCTCTTCCAGCTCAAGATATTCTGTGGTTCTGTGGATAAATGCTTTGTGGTGTAGATAACTCTGATAATTTAATATGGTTTTGGTTTGGTTTTTTTTTCTGGAAGTGGCAGTGGCAGAAGCACCTACCGACTGGGAGTTGCTCTTTTCAGTTCATAGATGTTCCTGGATTTAACAACACACAACCAATAGTCCTGTCCAAATCAAGCTGTTAAGGTTCTTTAAATGTTATCAAAAGACCTTTTAGGAAATAAGGGAATCAATAGAAGCAGTTAAAAAAGCAAACCAAAAGTAGTCTAATGAAAGTAAAGTGTTTTTAGATATCTCCCTGATACATTAGTATTTCTAGGAAGCTGCTGGTAAAGTTGACTTTATTATTCTTATTTTAGCTGCACACAGTTTATTCTCATCAGAATATGATAAATGAACAAAGGGTTCAATTCACAGTTTTTACTGTGAGTGCTGGTGCAGCATCGCTAACTGCTCACAACGTAGGATTGTATTGTGTGGCTTTTTAGCCATCACTTGCTGTTCTTTGCCTTTCAGAGTCATTTTTGCCTGTGTTGTGTTCAGTGACAGCCTTTCCTCAATAGCCTGTTGGTGACAGGGGCTGATGTTTGTAACGGGCACAGCCCAGTGCTGTGGGGATTCTGGATTCTTGTGGAGGGAATTAATTGTGAGACTGGAACAGCCTCGGTGTTTTTCTCCAGTGCATTTCATTTTTCGTAGTCTCCTTCGCAGCAATCATCTCTTGAAGCACTGATTCCTTGAAACCACCTGGTCTCCAAAGTGATCTTCTCAAAGAGGAAGCATTAATTTGGGAGAGAATCTAGAAGTTGATGTCACTTTCATATGTGGAAGCTTTTCTCTTGGAGTGGGGTTACTCTTTGTCAATGGTGGTTATTACTGTTTGCTCAGCTAATAATTTCAAATCTTACCTGATCTTGTCAGATATTAACATAGTTTTTTATCCTGCAGATGCTGTTACTCTTCCAAGCTCTAGAAGCCATTTTACTGAGGACAGCCAGCGACCTCTCACATTTTTCTGTTGTGGGAATGAGCATTGTCAAGAAGTTGATTCATTCCCATATGAAAGTGGTCTATGCTGCTTTGTATTCTGGAAATCACAGGTAAGACTTCTTGGTGCTCTGCTGGAGAATCTGTCAGTTGACCTGGAGGGACTGTACTAGATGTTGCAAAATTCATCTTGACTTATTGCTAATAATCCACCTTTATTTAATAATCCTTTTCCACTTGTCGTAAAATAATTGCCCGTGGAAGTCTTTGCAAAGTGGAAGCTCTGATCCATCAAACAATGCACTGCTGTAGGATACTTTCCTGAAGCTGTAGTTTTCATCAGTTGGGCCTGTCCTAGTGAGAGCTGACATAGGTGGTACTTTGAGTCCTCTTATTTTAATGCTACTTGATTTGTGGGGTGAAATGTACTGTGTAGAGCAGGGATGTGATGTGCAGTCTTCCTGTGATAGCAAGGAGAGCTGCTCTTGAGTGCTTTATTTCTCTCTATGTTTTGGAGTCAGCTTTCCATGTTTATAATAGATTTTTCTCTTTCAGACTGGCTTTTCTTCTGTAATTTTTCAGTCTCTTACATCTGAGGTCATTTTAGGTTGTTCAATAACTGTGTTATCTAGTCCAGACCAAACAATTTCTCATGCTCATGTGGATAGGAGAAAGAAGTTGTAAATGCCGGAGACATTTCAGTACAAACCTGGGAGGAAGAGGAAAGCAGAGGAAAAAACAGGCTTGTCCAAGAGGAAATTGGCTTGTCCAAGGCAAACAACTTGTCTTTCAGTCTTTGAGCAGAATTGGAAAATCTTTCTCTGCTTTCCCAGTTCACAGACACAGCTGTGCTTCCTGAACAGCACAGCTGATCTTATTGCAGCAGGCATTTTAACTGGACAAAGGATCTCAAGTATGCATACTGGAAACAAATGCTGAGGCTGTGCAAGATGTGCACTTCTGATGGAATGTTTAAAGATTGCAGGTTCTGGAGAAATCCTTCTAGAACCTGCAGAGAGGAGGCTGCAGATTTCTGATGGGAAACGCTCTGCATTTTCTCTGCAACCTCTTTGGTGTGCAGAGGAGTTTTCTTTATTGTGTGTCTAGATGGGATCTCTGTTTAAATCACATGGCTTTTTACAGATTGTCCATGACAGAAACATGGTAGAGAGATTACAAATCTGTTCGTGGGAGTGGCTGTTCAGGTGATGGAGGTCTGCAGTGCCCTGACACAGTCCCCTTGAAATGAATGGCAAACCTCTATGAGTTTAGGAGTTCATAGAATCATAGAATAATTAAGGGTTGTCTAGTCCAACCCCACTGCCATGAACAGGTCATCTTAGAGTGTTAATTTTGGCACTTTCTCCCTTTTAAACTACTTTATAAAGGGAATATCCAGCCTCACATTACAGCTTAATTTTGGGGAAGAATATAAAAAGGCATTTCCTTCTCCCTTCTTCCCTCATCCCTCTTTCTCAGCTGCTGTTACTACTGCCTAAAATAATTACTTTGATTGTTTAACTTCCCTTCTGTTTTCTCTTTAAGTTTTAATCTGTTGGTTTGGTGGTTTGTATAACCATCATCCTGGAAGTAACCTGCAGGTTTTACCTCTGCTTTGTTTTTTCAGGATGAGCCAAGGGTGCCTCACACTGTTGTCAGCAATGGTGGCTCAAGGCCCGGATTCAGCAAGGGACGTATTCAGTCATTTTGATTTCAATAACAAATACCTGCCTGGATTGTTGAAAAGAAGATGTAAAAAGGTAAATTAAGGTGCTGCATGCAGTGGAATGCTATGCCATGGCTCCATCAGGTTTTTGGTTAACTGTTTAGAACAAAGCTGTTGCCAGCGTTGGCTGTATTTTCATCTGCAAGAACTTAACTCTCCCTTCCTGTGCTGTGTCAGGCTGAATCCTTGATTGTGCCTTACTGGACACATGAAAATGCCTTACGTGTTTCCAACAGGCTGTGGAGAAATGTAAATGTACAGTGTCTGTGAATTGCCCTTCTAGTGTCTAAAACACAGTGAAAGTGATAGTGAACTCCTGAAAACTAGTCAGTCTTTTTGCAGTTTGCTCCCACTGAAATCAGTGGGAGTTGGAGAGGGGATATTGCCTGGTACTAATACAGAGTAAGTGCATTTGAAAACATAAGCAAGAGTTCTAAATAACCTCTAGGTGGAAATCCTTAAGAAGAATATGTGAGTGAGGAGAAAAAGTCACTCCTCTCTTTCCAGAAGAAAAGTCTCTTGTTCCCTCCCTGTTTGCTAAAACTAGTCAGGATTGACCCAAACCAGAACAAGAGTATTTATGTGTCATTCCAAATGCAAGTGTATAATAAATCCAGTATTGTTTGCAATGTTGACATATTGTTTCTGGATTTTAAGGATTACTTGAAGAGTGGATGTATAAGTTTGTGTTAGGTTTGGGCCATCTGAGGCAAGAATTCAGACTTTTTCTTTATTAAGCAATCGAGTGGAAGGCAAAAAACCAAACACATCCCTTTTTCCCTGGAAGCACCTTTTGTAGCTCTGGAATTGTCAGATTCCACAGAAAGTGGAAGTACCTCCACCCTTGATTTTAAGTGCTTGGATGTAGTCTTTGGACCACAAACTGCCTAAATACTCGAGTAAGGTCCAAGGAAACAAGCATCCAAAAGGTCTTACTCTTGTACAGCTTTGTGATGGTTTAATCACGTTCTATATTTCATTTGACTGGAAGAATATAAAGCAAACCAGGCCTATCTTTAAATTACAAAGATGGTTTATTAATACACACAAAAACAACAAGAAAAGGGAAAAAAGACAACAACAACAACAAATGAAACTTCTAAAACATCTTTCTTTCTCTTTCTAAGTTTTTTTTACTTTTCTTCACTCAACATAAAAAGACATGACTTGCAACCTTAGTCAGTTTTACTATTTTTAAGATAATCTTTCATTAATTTCTTAAGATGGGAGTCTTTTCTGGGTTTAATAGAAACCTTGTCTTAAGAGAACTTATCCTTACCCAGTTCACAATTTCAATACTGAAAACATGGGCCTTGTACACAATAAAAATGCAAATTAGGGTGTCCTTTTAAAGGTATCTTACTCTAAGTTTCCAAGGCAAAGGGCTTTTCTTCACTAAATCAATTTCACTCAGTCCATCACACAATACCTTTGCTTAAAAGAAATCTACACATGAAATAATCACCTCCCTAGAATGCATATTTTTCACAGTTCAAAAGAATAGTTCAATTCAGTTTCTATATTACCCGGAAAAAGTCCAGCTTGAATTGCTACTCCTCTTCTTCTTTCTTAAAGTCCTTTTCACTCTTTCTTCACTGACTGTAACTCCATGCCGTGTCTTCTTATAGTTCAGTCACTATATTTGTTCTGCTTTCAGAGAAAACTGATGTCTAGAAAGATTCATTTGCGGTTAAGAAGGAGTTAAAACTTCTCAAGCTGCCGATCTGCCCACGTGGTCTTGCGGCGGTAGGAACTCAGACAGAAGCCATGCGCTGGTTTCTTCGGCTTGAAAAGGGGAGCAGGGGCGAAGGAGCACTCTGTCCGAGCTCTCTCTCCTCCACGCTGCTTGCTTCTCCGCAAGACAGCGGCTCCTAAAGCCCCGGCCTGGCCGCAAGGCCCCGGCCCGGCCCGGCTCGGCCACATGGCCCCGGGCCAGCCTGGCTCGGCCGGGCCGCAGCGGCTCCTAAAGCTCCGACCCGGCCTGCCCCGGCTCCAACAGCATCGGGGCCCGGCCCGGCCCGCCCGGCCCGTCGCAGCCGCCCCGGGGTGGAGGGGCACCGAGGCCAGCCGGCCCCGGCTCCGGCAACATCGGGGCCCGCCTCGCCGCAGCCGCCCCGGGGTGGGGGGGCACCGAGGCCGGCCGGCCCCCCGCGGCCCCCTGTCCTTAGTCTGCCACCCTAAAGACGAAGAGGTCGCTCCTCCCCCCCCCAGCCTTTTTAAGCATTTCGCCAAAAGTCGCAGCTTGTCCTCCACTGGACAAACTGCTTGTCAATCAAAAAAGCTGACCCCGATTGGAACAAAATCAGGCCCCTCCTAGCCCATGACAAGCTTTCAATGAAATGATGTCACAACTGGCTATCAGAGGTGAGTTTTTAACTCAAAAATACCAGGCCCAAAGCTTACAGCAAAATCTTATTTGTTTCTCTTTATTTCTTCTTTCAGCACTTCCACGAGTCCCTGCTGCCTTTTCTTTTGCCTACTCAGAATCTTCTTCACATGCAGGTTAATTTTGCAGAGCAGGTTTTAAAAAAAAAATGGTAAATCATGGCGGGACTCTGTCAGGGAGTGCAGTGATAGGGTGAGGGGTGACTTTATTTGAAAGAGGGCATATTTACATTAGATATTGGCAGGAGATTCCTGGCCGTGAGGGTGATGAGACGCTGTCCAGCATAGGTTGCCCAGAGAAGCTGTCACGGCCCCATCCCTGGAGGTGTCCAGGGCCAGGTTGGACAGGGCTTGGAGCAACCTGGGATAGTGGAAGCTGTCTCTGTCTATGGCAGGGGGTAGAACGAGCTGATCTTTAAGATCCTTTCCAACTCAAACCATTCTGTGATTCAACGTTCATATCCGATGGTGCTGTTACAGGTCAAGCTTTCACTGCTTCCGCTGTGCCTGAGTTGGTGGGTTTATATTTCCCCCTGTTTATTGGCACTTTTGTGAACTGACCAAGCAGTGCACAAGCCAGGAAGTTCAGGGGTGCAGGGTTTGGCATGAAACTGCTGTTAATGTTTCCTTTTTTTTTAAATCTGTGGCCTAGTCTCATATCTTGAGAATTGAAAAGCACGTGAACTGTCGCATTTTCCATTTTATGTAAAAGTGATCTGCTTAGTGCAAGAAGTTTTTTAGCTGAATACGCTGTGGATGCATTGCATGTAAATGTTTGTCTGTGGCTGCATGCAGCGTGTTTGTAGGAGTTGTTGCATTTACCCATTTGTGGCACTTCTATGGATAACCAGCAGTGGCAGTATTGATCCTGCAGCTGGGTACAATTTGTGTGCTAACAACATTGTTTTATTTTATATTTACATTTTTATGTTTCCAGGGGAGAACAGATGTCCGCATGGCCTATATTCAGTTTGCTCTCTCCTTTCTCATTGCTGGTGACAATGCAATCTTGGCACAGGTGCTGGAATTGAAAGGTACTTCCTAATTGCTTGTTGGGTTTTTGTTTTTTAAGGCACACTCATTTACAGGTGAGAATCAATATGACCTAATTAAAAAAGTGGACCAGGTAGAGTGGACTAATGAGAAGCAAAATGTATATGTTTTAATCTTATTACCTGAAAAGCTTTAAACTTCTTTGGCAGAGTAAGCCTCTTCTGCTTAAGAACAGTATGCTAACCGCTAAAACATTGCAAAAATAGAAAGTCTTTGGTGACACAGATTTAAAAAAAAGTAAATCTAATATAAAACTTTGAGTCACAGAGTCAATAAACAAAAAAAATGCATAGCCTCCAGCCTTGCTCGTAAGACAGTAACAGTGGATGTGTTGCATTAATATTCTTTTGAAAAGTGTGTACTTCAGTTGCCTTTCTGCCCTGTGAATTGTGACCCTTGGTAAAGTGATGAGAGAGTTCGGAAGGTGTCTAGAAATACTGCTTAAAGAAAGGCCCTTAAGCCATTAGCTGGCAGCTGGTCATTTCTCTTATGGCAGGGGACTGAGAACGGGCTGTAATTATTTACTTCTCTTGCTCCTGCTACCCCAGGGCTGCTGGTTTCCTTTAGGTGCTGGCAGTTGTTCAGTTCTTTCAGGCTGGGAATTGCACACCTGGGCCCAGTCAGCACAGCTGGCTTTCATTCCCCTCTAAGAGCCCTGAGCTCTCTGTAAACTGAAGTTGTCTGACTTTGGGATGCACATGTGAGCCAAAAAATGATGCACGTGGTTGGAGATGGAATCTCCAAACGTTTGAGAATCACTCAGTGCAACAATTACAGGTGCTTCAATGGGAAGAATATGAATTTGTGTATGGCATTTCAGGGCCCAAAATGTGTTTAAAGTTGACAGATGCTGTAGCAGTGTTAATCAGCAAGTTGGTGAATTAGCCAGTCAAGGTGAGAGCAGGTTTAGCAGCATCACTTGCTCATCACTGTAACCACAGACACATCATCCTTCTGAGCTCTGATTGCTGCCTTTTGGCTCATCCTGGGATATAAGAGCAAGATAAGTAATGTGACATGGAAGAGAAATGGGTATGAATTCCCTGAAGCATTTTAGTATGAAAAGAGCTTTCAGATTTTGACTTAACATTTGAAATGTCCTCTTAGATTTCATTCCATGTATTCTTCGCTCTGAAGTAAAGGAAGACAGAGTTTGTACTGTCAATCTTCTACTTTCCACACTGAGAACTAAGGTATGATACACCCCTGACACTGTGTTGTCTTATGCTTTCTATTTTCCTCACTGCTGGAAACAGTTCTGCAGTGATTTCTCACGGTGTTCTGTTCTTGGGGCTGCTGGCAGGGTGCTGCTGAGTGTCTGTGTGACTGACAGTGTGTGTTGGAGGTTGGTAGCTTGGCTCTATCACTGTCTCAGAATTGAAAACGGGGAAGCAGGAGTTGCTGGAAGGTGTGAGAGTTGGTTTAGTGGTGGCTGCCTTTCCTGTGCTCTGTCACCTTCTGAGCATGGCCCTGCCTATTCCCTGGGATGCACTTGTTGCTTGTAGAGCAGCTGCACCTGCGATGTATTTTATTTCTTTAAAAATGTTTTTAGCTCCAATATCTATGTTTTTTTAAATGACTCTCCTGAGCTACTGTGTAGCAATGTTGCATAAGCTGTTGGATGAACAGTTGAGAGAAGGAAGAAAAAATGGTTTCAAATTTAGAGTGTAGCCATAAGAGCCTGCCTCAGACTTGGGATTTTCACAACTGACCAATTAAAGCTAAAAATGTTCTTTCATTTTGCTGTAGCAATAACATGAAAGAGAAGGAGAATAAAAAAGCTACCATTTAAATGTAAAATAAACCTCTCTGAAACTTTGTTTTTCAAATGAAGCTTTTCCTGTGTTGGAATCATGTATCATGAGCTGTTACATTATTGGTGGACCCCAGCACACTGTATGACTCTTTCAGCTTAGCAAGAAAAATGAGAATTAAAGCAATTCCAGCAGTAAAACACAGCAGAAGAACTTTTGAGAAGCTTCTTTGGCTGTGTATTCCCTTCCATTCAGACTTTATTTGTAGTAGGCTTTAGCACGTCTAGGCCCAGGCTCCCTTGGTTCTAGCCTGTGGCTGTGATGCTCTAAACATGGTCTGTGCTCTTCAGTTGAAGGTGACCATCTGTCCTGTCCAGCACGTGCAGGGTTTGCAGAGGCTGGTGTTGGGCCAAGGTGGAGCAGGAGCCTGTGAGAGAAGTGTTGACGGGACAGGCAGAACCTTCCTGCTGCCCTGCTGAGGAGAGCCAGCTCTGTGTGTGATAGAAGAGTGAAGTGTGGTGCTGTTTTGCCGTGATTTTGTGATAACTTGCAATAACTAGAAGAGTTTGCTTTTTTCACGTTTTTAGGTGGTTCATAACAAAAATGTCAGCAAAACGCAGAAGGTGCGTTTTTTCACTGCAGAGGTGTTGCTTCACATCGCTTCACTGTACCCTTGGAATGGGATGACTGATGTCAGCCCTGAGGATTTAAAGGTCTGGTCATTTATTTCTTTGTTACTCTTAGTCCTTGTGTTGCCTTTTCTTTCCCTCCTCTTACAGCCCACAGCTTCTGAAACAGCTCCCAAATGTTCTGAGCTTAATGAGCTCAAAAAGAGGAATCAACTGAGCTTGTTTAAAAAGAACCCCTGAACTTCCGCTCCTTCTCACTGGGTTTTGGCTACAGATTTCTTACTTTTGTGTCTGCCCTCTTGTATTTCTCTACCAGATGCTTATGACCCTGCCACTCCCATCCTGATCTACTGTAAACACCCTTTGGAGGGGATCTGTTTCCAGTAGTTGTCTGCTTGGAGCTGTGCATTCATTCATAAGCATGCCTTTCAGTTCTGAATAATACTAAGTTGTTACTATTCCTGGCAGTCTATGTAAGTCATGTGATTCATGGTTTCCCAGCCACACTTGTCAAGAGTCTTCTCATCCAGAGGCATCTTGAGTTGTTCTGGATTTAGAAGGTTAATGGAATCGTAGAATCACAGAATGGTTTGGGTTGGAAGGGACCTTCAAGTCCTGAAGCTTCTCTTCTTAATCTGAACAAAAGCCAAAGTTTCTTTCAGTGCTTCTCTAAGAGCAGCCGTATAAAAATGTAGAGTGAAGTTGATATCTGTGATGCCAAATCTCATATGCCTTTTTTTACTCCTTTTTGGTTTTTGTAGGTGGCTCAAGGTTCTGAGGAGGTGGGAAAAGCAATGGTACGAGAACTTGTGCATAGTTTCTTGATGGACCTCTGCTGCTCTCTGAAACATGGCATAACGTTCTATGATCCAAGTCTTGGAACTTCTGGCAGGTAAGTCACTGGGCAACTGGGAACGTTGCATGGATTTTTTGCTAGAAGCAAAGGAGACCTCACTAGTTATCACGTTTGCCCTGAAATGTGCAGTGATAATTGACTGTTGTCATGCAGAAAACGTGGAGGTAAATTCATTTCTTACTTCTCTGAGTATAAACTCAGAAATTATGCCAGGAGGGTGAGAGATCTTGCCTTCAATTAACAGTTAGAGGAGCTGCAGAGTTCACATCCCATATGAAGTATCAAAATAAGGATTCCTTACTCAAAATCTTTTTTTATTTTTTGTCTTCAACAGGGGAGGAAATGTGGTACTTCTGCACTTCCTGCTTGGTTTAAAAACTCTAACAGAAGATGAAATGGTCGCTGATCTCATGGTGAATATTCTCAAAGTATGTCCAGATTTATTGAATAGATACTTCAAGGAGACCCACTATTCCTTTGTTCCTGGAGTGATGTCTGCTTGGACAGACAACATGAAGTTACTCAAGAAGGTAAGAGTATGAATGATGGGAAAGCACCATGCTCAGAGCAGGAGGCTGTGTAAACATTTAAACTGAACTGAGAAGGAGGGAATTTTGGTGTAAGAAACAGTGGAAAACATCACGTCAGTGATGTATTTTTTGAGATGCAGCAGCATCAAAGCTCAGCTAAAAGAACGTTTTGTCATTTGTGAGTGTTGCACTTCCTCTTTGTTTAGCTTAAAATGAGCAAGTAGGATCTGGAATCTCTTGAAAAGGATGTTGGTTGCATACCAGGGTCATTTCGTTGAGTAGGACTCTGGAGGATGCTCTGTAGCATTTTTGTAGCAGGGATGTTGGTTGCATACCAGGGTCATTTCGTTGAGTAGGACTCTGGAGGATGCTCTGTAGCATTTTTGCATAAAAATTGACATTTAATGTTGCCATTACTTCCGACAAGTCAAAATCCTTCTGTATAATGCTCCCCAAAAGAAGCTGTCATCTCTGGGACTGTATCAGTGGGGCTTAATTTTTATTTCTTTGT
>JADMLD010000222.1:0-40744 GCA_017589585.1 Phylloscopus whistleri
AAAGTCACCCTACACACTGTTTCATTTTATCAGCACGAATCATACCTATTTATCACACACTCAATAAGGGAACTGTGCAAGGCCTGGGGGCTGTGGCACAGCAGGGACAGCCCCGGGGCAGCCCAGCCTCCTCCAGCTTGCTCACAGCCAACCCGGCGCTGCCAAGGTTGACACCTCGAAGACACCCCAGGACCCCGTGTCCACCCCTGTGCCCACCCCTCACCACGGTGTCCCCAAGCCCCGCAGAGCCCAGGGTGCCCAGGGGGCGGGATGGGGACCCGCCCTCCGGGGGGATTCTGTCACCTCCCTTCCCCCATCACCGCCGGCTCGGGGCTGCTCAGGGGCACTGGTTTGCCACGTCCCCCAGGAGCCGGGGAGGGCCCCCCTCCCTGCAGAAGGAGCGCTGGGCACCTGCCCTCAGCCGGAAGCGGCCATCGAGGAGAGGCACCAAGGTACGAGCCTCCCGCAGCCGGGGGAGCTCCCCCTCTTGCGCCAGGCAGGGCGGCAGCCCCACGTCCCCCGGAGCTCCCGGAGGCTTCCCAAACCCCCCCAGATCCCCAGCACCTGTTTGTCCGCCTCGGGGCCACCCTCCCGGCTCGCCGCCTGCTCGGTGCTGATGTCGGCGATGTCGGGGATGTCACACAGGTGCTGGAGCTTCTGTGGGGAAATCGCCAGGGTGACACCACTGCCACCCTCGTCCCCACTCCATGGGACCCCCATCATTGCCACCACCTGCATCTTTGAGCCGCTGCAGCTCCAGGACACGCCACTCTCTCCGGCCATGGGGATGGCCATGTAATAAATGCTGTATATAATTCGGTTTTATTGTAAATATATGTTTCTGTAATAATGTAATAAATACATGATGTACCTTTAAATCAAACCTCCCCGACTGTCTCAGAAGCCACATACCCCAAACCAAGCCTGAGCCACCATCCAGGAATCCACCATCACAAGGAAATGAAATTAACAAGAGAAAGACGGGTGCACCTGGAGGAGATGGAAGCTCAGCTCCGATGGGTCCACCAAGGACCCGCAGCTTAACTACAGATATGCATCTTATCCATACTTTCTATACCGTGAATCCCAATGCCTGGTTCCCGTAAAGCTAATCATGGACTATCCGTCCGTTTCTAGGAAACCCATTCAGCCAACCCATTCAGCAGTAGAAAATCAGGACTACACGAATATGTATTCTAAGCAGAGACAGCAAAACAGACTGAAGCCGCACACCATGTAGCGGAACACTGTATAAAAGTGAGACGCTCAGAGCACAGGGTGTGAACTGTGGGGGTTACGGTGCGATAGAGACCATAGCTAACGTTCACCCAGTGGCGACCCCAGGCTCGCACACTGACCTTGATTGTGGCATTTCTCAATTGTTCCGCTCAAATCTTTCAATAAAATTTCTTTTATTGATAATTTGGCTGATCACGTTTGGAACAGCCATGTCCGTGCCAGGACCCCCGGCAGGGCACACGGAGTTTCCTCGCTGCAGAGACGCTGGAGCCGCTCCAGGTCTGGCAGGGACTGGAACTTCGGGGGGGCCCGTCCAGCCGGCAGCCCCTGAGCTCCTGCAGGGATTCGCTGCAGTGGTGGCGGAGGCGCTGGTGGAGGAGGAAGTTGTGCCCCTGGATCTGGCTCCTTAGCAGTGCCAGAAACTGGAGGTACTGGTGAGTGACAAGGTGTCTCCAGGGATGTCGGGCTGTCCCCAAGGGTGCCCAGGCCGTCCCTAGGGAGGCCAGAATGTCCCCATGAGTGTCAGGCTCTCCCAGCAGATGGCAGGGTGTCCCTATGGATCCCAGGCTGTCCCCAGGTATACAAGGCTGTTTCCATTGATGCCAGACTGTCCCCAGGGGTGCCTGGTTGTGCCTATGGCTTCTGGGCTGTTCCAGTGTTGCTCTGTCCCCACAGCTTCTAGGCTGTCCCCAGGGGTACTACACTATCCCTATGGGTTCCAGGCTGTCCTGACAGGTTCCAGGCTGTGCCCATGGGTGTCACTCTGTCTCCATGTGTTTCAGTGGGTGCCAGGCTGTCCCTATAGATGTCACACTGTCCTCATGGTTGCCAGGCTGTCCAGAGGCTGCCAGACTGTCCTAATGGATGCCAGGCTGTCCCAAGGGTGTGACACAGCAGCTATCTTGGCAATCTAGGGTGCCCTGCACCTACTGTGGGATTCCCACAAGCAGCTCCATATAATAGCGAATTAAATCACTGCTATTTTGTGGGGTCTGTGTGGTTGCTGTGCTGGGAGAACAGCCTCTGATTTGTCCCAAAAGGATACTCTCCTTGCACTTTAACACAGGCACAGACCCCTCAGACAAGTCTGGGCTTGTTGAGACTCCAGGCAGCGTAGGACCCAGGTGCGGCGGCGAGATAAATGTAGCAAGATGAATCCTGCGTGACTCCTTCAGAGAGGCTGGGTGAATCAGTGGAAAAAGGAAACAGATCTGCTTCAGGAGTCTTGTCCAGAGATTTTATTCCAGTGCGGCAGCACTTCCGAACCGTGTGACTCCCCTGAGCAGAACCCCGACCATGTGGCTGTGTGGGGTTTTTATCTGGGAGAGGGGCTGGGGGAGGCCATACAGCCTACCTATCAGAAAAGGGTGGGGCATGACCTGAGGGCTAAAGGGCAGCTTAAAGGTCAAATCACCTGTGAAGAGAGGTGGGCCCTTTCTGCCTAGGCCAATTCCTTTGATGGCCAGCCGCTGCAGAATCTCAGGTTGCTTGGTAAACCCTGTGTATTATAATCATTCCTTCAGGGTTGGCTGGGAAAAACCTACCCTGGGGGAGGGGAAAAACCCCCAAAAGGGAGCCCACCTTGAAAACCTTAAAGGCACACCGTAACAGCTCCAGGTGAGCTGTGGGAAACACTAAAAGCAAAAGAGGATTTTTAGGAGCTGAAAAAGCAGGCCTCAAACAGAAAAAGCTGAGATCTCAGAATTTGCAGCAACTGAGAAAAGTTTGGAACTAGGAAAGATACAGTAGTATATAATAGTATAGCAAACAAGGACATAGAAAACAAAGGCCAAGTTTTAGGTTTGGCTTGAATAAGTCATAACACTGCAGAAAACATATGCCAGACAAGACAGTAGAAGGTCTTAAGCTTAATAAGGGTATTGTGTATTGTTACTAGAGAAGCATACAAACGACTATTGTTTGAAATAGGTGTACGTGTGCTATAATTGATTGGTTAAAACAACTGTCTGTAATTTTTAGTAATATACTATTGGCTGAAAAGTCCTTAAGATGCTTGGTAACGGAGAAATCGGGGGCTATTGGGGGCTATTGTGGGCAGCTTTTGGGGTGATTGTGGGCTGCTACTGGGGCTGCTGGGGGCTGCTGCTGCTGCTACTGCTGGCTGCTACATGGGTGCTGTAAGCTGCTACTTCGCCTTTACTTCTGTGATGAGACTGATGCTTCATTAAAAGAAAACAGCTACCACAGCAGTCCGGTCCAGTTCCTGCCGCGACGCCACAGTGAGCCAGGTAAGAGGATCCACGTCTTGCAGACACTGGTGGGTACTGGATGAGGAGGAGGAGGAGGAAGAGGAGAAAGACGAGAAGGAGGAAGAGGAGAAGGAGGGTGTAAGAAATAAAGAGCTTGACTCGGCCAATATATCAAGCAGCAATCAATTCATTTATTCATTATTTCAAGTGGTAAAGTGTGAGCAAAGCAGCGTGCTGGGTACAGTGGAGGTCTCCCCTCCAGCTGCACACTGGCTACACATATTTGCTGGTATTTATTGAGCATCTTCATAAGCATTTCTCAGCAGGGTTTTTTTAATGGTTTCCTCCTGGTTTCTATTTGTGAATTTTAATTTCTATACCCCATTGTGATCAGTTCCTATTGATGATGTCGAATTTCTATACCCTAAGGTTGTAAATTAGTGAAGGTGATGTCCAGCTTCCCTTCTTCACAAGTATACATCAATGATGGTGAGGTCCAGCTTCCCTTTTCAGGATTATACATCAGTGATGATGGGGTCCAGCTTTCCTCTCCAGGATCATAAATCAGTGAAGGTGATGTTTAGCTTCCCTTCCCAGGATCATCCAGTTTTCCTTTCCAGGATCATCAATTCTTAGCTTGGGATAAGATCACTTCCTTCTTTTATTTGGGTGATTACAACTCCTTTTATATATTCTAAAGCTATAGTTCAAAGGTTCTTGTTACAAAGCAGCTTAAAGTTTATAATAATGCTATTTTTAAGCAAATAATAAGACTCCTGCATCTTTCTATCCTACATGTTAAAGAAAACTTAAAACTTAAATTGTGAAAACTTTAGAGTTCACATTATTCACTTATAAGCAAGCAAAATATTTCTCCAAATGCCTCCCTCTATGCTCCTCTGTTTATTTGTTTATTAAGACCCATTTTCATAACTGTGTCACCTTGTTCATAACCTTGTTCCACTCATCTCACAATTACAACAACACAGGCCACCTTCTTCTACCCAACACGACATACAACCCCACATTTTACAGAGGGGAAGGAGGAGGAGCCAGCCTGGCTGGACTCACTTGGGTGAAAGGGTAATCAATGACAGGGTAGCCCAAGACAGGGCTGGCCTGGTCATCCATCATCTGGAAGTGGCAGGACTATCCCAGTCCACACCAGCCAGGGAAGAAGAACCTCATGGGGACAGCAGAGGGGTCCCAGCACTGTGTCCCCAGTCAGCCCTCAGACAGTGCCAGGGAGCCAGGCTGGGGCTGTACCTGATCCTGGACATCACGACCTGGCTGCGGGACTCATTGATGAGGCAGAGGTGGCTGTGGAGGGGAAGCAGCAGCTCAGATCCTCTGTGGCCAGGTCGAAGAGCAGGTGGCACACAGGCAGCATGCCTGAGGACAGAGAGTGGGGCTGGGACTCCCAGCAAGGATGGACATGGAACCCTGAGCCCCTGGCCAGGACCTCAAGCCCATGGCTGGTGCCCCAAGCCCACAGCTGGGATCCAGAGCCCATGGCCAGGACTCCCTATTGAAGACAAGCATAGGACGTCAAACCCACAGCCAGGACTCCAAGCCCACAGCTGGAATTTGGGATCCCCTGTTGGGGACAAGCACCAGATGCTCTCCTTGCCAGCACCACCACTGCTCCTGACCAGGTATTGGCCCCCTGGCACCTCCAAGACAGTGGAGTGGGAGGCTGAGGGGGCTCCAGGAGGTGTTGGGGTTCCCCTGGATCCTGTTCCCTTCAGCAGTCTAAAGCAGGATGGAGGCTGGGGGTTTTGGGGTCCCCCAGGGGTCCTGACCTCTGGCAGCCTCCTCCCCTTGCAGTCCATGCTCTGCCTGGCCCTTGACATCTTCGAGATGAACCCCAGGAGTGCCAGGGCTGTTCCCACCTATGCCTCCAGTGGGACCTTCAGGTGAGGACAGCGGTCACTCCATGCCAGTGGACCCTAGGGACAGGGAGCAGCCCCTGCCCCCACAGATCTGGGGCTGACAGGTCCTTGTGCCCAGCATGGCCTCCACCTCCATCAGCACCATGGCCGCTGGCACCACTGAGGACTTGGTGTGGCCACGGCTGCCAGCACTGTCCCCACGAGAGCTGACACTCATCTCCAAGGGGCTCTGGGAGTGCCACCGATCTGGGATGTGCCAGGCTGTGCCATCCAACCTGTGACATGTTGCCCCACCCCACTCTCTTATCCAAGAATTGTTGGTCCTCCCTGTTGTTGGGCCAAAGTTGGAAATTTATTTTCTCTCTGTGGCACTGGCCAAGCCCTGAGCCAGGGGCAGGAACTTGCCCTGGTGCTCTGAGGGTGCTGGGTTTGTTCAGCTGCAGCAGAGGAGACAGAGCTCAGAGCTCCCTGGGGGCTGCAGCTCCTCCCGAGGGGCAGCGCTGAGGCAGCTCCCACCTCAGCCCCGGGGGAGCAGGGACAGCACCCGAGGGAACGGGTGGGGCTGGGCCAGGGCAGCTCCGGGCTGGAGATCAGCAGAAGTTCCTTTACCTACAGGGGGCTCAGCCACTGACCAGGCTCCTCAGGGAATGCTCACAGCCCTGAGGCAGCTGCAGCTCCAGGAGCCTTTGGACACCGCTCCCAGGTGTCACCCTGATTTTTCAGCCTTCTGATGTTTTCATAGTTTCTGAATTCTTTCTCATGCAAGTATTATAAATAGAAGTAGTGTTTATGGTAAATACGAGGATGTTTTTCATTCCTCTTCTAAGGAGGGAACAATTGATGGACTTTTGGTTTGACCAATGTGATTGGAGAGGTGGCAGTCTCATTTTCCAATCCATGGTCTGGGTGTAAATACTATAGTGTATTCTAGTGTATCAAGTCCATCACTACGACTTTACAAAAGAATTTTAGCCTAAGACTAAGGCTTCTCCTCATTCTCCTGTCTGGGACTTGACTCTTTCTTCACTGACCCTAATGTCTATGTTGTTTCCTTATGCACCTTCACTCTGTTTTTATTCTCTCATTCCTGAGAGGATCAATGCTTTTCAAGTTTCATCTGTGCAATGAAAGAGTTGATATCTTACCCGGGCCCTGTGGATGGTCATGATGGTTGGTGGTGGCTGAAGCAGTCACGATGATGGATTTCAGGCCTGCTGGGGCTGTGTCAGGATTTCAGGGGGCGTGGGCCAGAACGGCAGCAGCTGCTCTGGCTGCATGGCTGGTCTCTGGCCCCTGCTGCATTCAATTCCAGCCACGGGGCCACTCTCTGCATGGGCTGCAGAGCCACCCCTGCTCTCAGCTGCAGGATCTCTCACAACGCCAGGACAGCCCCTCAGCAAGATGACTCAGTGTCCTAGGGTGACTTTATGATGCTTGTATCCCCAATATATCCCCAACAGCTCTGGTTGTGCTGTATATTAAGTTCTGTACCTTTAAAATGGTTTTGGGAGCGAAGGGGGAGAAAGAAGCAGCCGCAGTTTGTTTTGAGAAAACTGCCTGACTCCCACACATCCTTGCTGCAGTGTTAGTCTGAGGCACGGACAGCGGTGGAACAGAGATCTCCTGTGCTCTGAGTTAGTTTGAGCTGGCTGAGGCAGAGAAGTTCCCTGGACTGGTTTTTTCCTTTTTTTCTTGGGACTGTTTAAATCTGCTCTGGACTGAAAAACCCAGAGGAGCAGCGAGGGCTGGCACCTGCGGCCGCCAGGGCCTGGACCTCCAGAGGGAGTGGGACTGGTGAGAGACTGAGTGAGCTGAGCTACACCCAGGGCAAGGACTTTCTCAGTTTGGAGAAACTTTCTCATCTCTCTTTGGAGCGGCGACAGGTTTTATTGTTTCATATTATTCATTTTTTTGTGCTTGTGGGCATCTTGTTTGTTAATTAAATAGTTTTTTCCACTTTTCTCCAACAAAATTTCTTCCCGGACCGGCTGGGGGGAGGGGCTGTTTGGGTTTGCTTTTCCAGAGGAACCCCTTCAGAGGTTTCATCCCAAATTTGCCCTAAACCAGGACACTCGGTAGTGGTGTTTACAGTGGATGATTCTTCAGAGGCCATGCTGGGGGAGGGGGAGAAGCAGCCAGGATCGCAGCAGCAGCACACCGTGGGGCTGATGGCCTCCCCTTCCCCTGCCTGGCTGTGGGAGTCCAGGGCATTCCTTTGGATACCCTGGACAGACAGGAACCTGAACAGCAAGGTTTGAGACTTGTACATGGGGGTTTAAAACCTGTACAGGGGGGTCCGGGATCTGTACAGGGGTGTTAGAGACCCTGGCACAGAGCCCAGAAAGGCAAGGGCTTTGACTTCAGTCCATGGGAAAGACTTCCAACATTAAGAGAGGAGTTACAAGCCACAGAGTGTAATAAAGAATAGTGTAGTTTTCACATTTGGGGTTTCTAGAACAGGGGTGAATGGGGACAAGATGCAGGATTCTGGATGGTGCCCTGGGGTCATCTTCTTCTTCTTCGTCTCCATCTTCTGCTGTGACGGTGGCACAAAGTAGCTTTAGAGGGATTGGGTCAGTGTAGAAATGACCTGTTTAGTATAGATTGTAGATATTGGTTTGTAATTGTAAATAATCAGTATGTAATAATCTGCATAAGAGATGACGAGCCTCCGTCAGGGGCAGAGTCATCACCTGATGCCCGTGCTGTGAAGACCTAGGCCAGGCACAGGGAAAAAGGAAAAGATAAGAAAGAATAAACAACAAGAAAAACATTGAAAAAAGAATATCTGAAGACTTCCTGTTATTTTGTGTCTGGCTTGGGGCTTTTCAGAGGGCAAAGGACACTTAACCACCCTAATCTCGGGAAACCAGCCAAACCCGAGACCTCGCAGGAGAGGAGAGGAGAGGAGAGGAGAGGAGAGGAGAGGAGAGGAGAGGAGAGGAGAGGACAGGACAGGACAGGACAGGACAGGACAGGACAGGACAGGAGAGGTGGGGGGACAGGGAGAAAACGACAGGGGTTAGGTAGAAACATATCAACCTTCTGGGGGTCCCAATGACATCTTGTTGTCCCCCTCCATCTGGTCTTCTTGGTGGTAGGGGTCCCCCACCATCACTGCTGAAAAGTACAGAATCCAGTGGATTAATGTAGGTTTTGGGCAGGTGGGAACACCCACGTGCCTCCCTTGCAGGGGGCCAGTTTGACACTGTCCCTTGCACACTGTGGGTCTGTTGCACCATTGCACTGTTGCTGCAATGCTCTCGTGCAGGGTTTGGGGCCTTTGGGGAGGGCCTTTGATGGGCCATGACACCCCCTCTGCTGCCCTACACGTGGATGAGCTTTTCCCCGGGTGAAGGGGCCTCTCAGGTGAGCTGGTCTGCACAGTGGATGGTGGGTGGTCACTGTGTCTCTGACCAGAGGCTTTTCCACTGCACACCCAAAGCCTCTCTCCTCCCCACCCTTTGGTGGGAGGGCCTGTTGGAGCCTAGCAGCTGATAGCCCTGGGGCTATGGTCTCCACCCATAGAAGGTGCTAAGCTTGATCCCTCTGTGGATGGATTCTCCATCAGCCCAGACCCGAGTTACTTTTATCTTATCTCCAGCCTTTAGTCTGGAGGCCTATTCAGGGTGTGGTGGCCTTCTCTGCAGCTTTTATACAATTTTGCTATAATAGGCAAAAGTCCTTCACAAAGATGTTTAAGCCATAAATTACAACATTTCAGCCTCTGACACCAGTGTGGAGCTGGGACCTCCCAGTATGGGCCAGAGACCTCCTGGTGTGGGCCTGGGACCTCCCTCTATGGGCCTAGGACCCCCCAGTATCACTCCAGAACCTCCCAGTATGGGGCTGAGACCAACAAACTCACATGGAGGTCCCACAAGAGTCCCCAGCGGTCCCCACTCCTCTCCCTGGCTGAGGAGGAGGAGGATGGGGGGGACCTTCATGTGTCCAGGCCTGGGGGAGTGTGAGGGGATCCCCCATCAAATGCGTCCCCACATCCCCTGTGACCTCTCCATCTTCCCCATGTCCCCAGTGTCCCCATATCCCCCCATACCCCTCCATGTGTCCCTCAATGTCCTGCAGGTCCCCAATGACTCCTCCATGTCCCCTTGTCCTCCCTATGCCCCCCATGTCCCTCATGTCCCCCCCCATGTCCCCATGTCCTCCCATGGGCCCCATATCCCATGTGCCCTCACTGGGCCCCCATATTCCCCCATGCCCACCAGTGCCCCCATGTCCCACATGTCCCCCATGCCCACCAGGTGCCCCCATGTCCCACATGTCCCTATGTCCCCCATGCCCACCAGTGCCCCCATGTCCCACACGTCCCCCATGCCCACCAGGTGCCCCCATGTCCCACATGTCCCCATGTCCACCAGGTGCCCCCATGTCCCACATGTCCCCATGTCCCCCATGCCCACCAGTGCCCCCATTCACTGCACTCCCATGGTCTCAGTCTGTCCCAGTGCTGTGACTGGAGCCACTTTATCCCCAGGGAGGGGACGACATGGGACACCCCCAGGTGGCACCTCCCAGGGCCCCAGGCAGTTCCGTCTCTGCCCAGACCGCAACTGGGGGGAACTGGAATGGACTGGGATGGACTGGGAGGGGGTTGGGATGTGCTGGGGGACACTGGGAAGGCTGGAGGGGACACTGGGAGTACATGGAGTGTGACTGGGATGCCTTGGGAGGCACTGGGGGATGCTGGGACGTACTGGGGGACACTGCCAGGCTGAAACGGGCACTGGGGGGACACTGAGTGACACTGGGATGCAACATGAGGGACTGGGAGGGGACTGGGACAAACTGGGAGGGATTTGGGAACACCATAGGGAATAGTGGGAGAGGACTGGAATGCACTGGGGGGGACTGGGGACAATGGGGGTACACTGGGGTCAGCTGAGGGATGCTGGAAGAGACTGGGGGGTAGAGGGGTGTTGTACTGGGAGAGACTGGGAACACCGGGCAGCACACTGGAGGGGACTGGAGGGGGTGGGTATTGGCATGTACTGGGAGGAACTGGGGATACTGGATCCCACACACCTCCCCTGGTGGACTCGGATGTCCGGGAACCCCCTCCCCACCCCCTCCCCGGCACCAAACATCCGGGTGCCCCCCCCCCCCCCGCCGTGGGACTCGGGCGTTGGGAAATATTGACCCACGGGGGGGGCGGGGGGAGGGGGGACACGGAACCGCCCGCGGCAGGAAAGGGTGGGAACAGCCCTCCCCGCCCCCCAACTGACCCTCAGCACATTCCCACGCTCCTGTTTTCCCAGAATTGCCAGGATTTTATCCCCAGATCACCCGCAAATGGCCTTTTCTCCCAGGTTTTATTTTGGGGGCGAAAGCCCAGTTTTGGGAGTTATAAAAATCCGGGATTTCGGGATCTGGGGCAGTTGGATGATGACGTCAGCGATGGGCCGCGGCCACCCAGGTGAAATGTCAATTTTCCACATCACTGGGTAGAAGGAAAGGGAAAATCAAGGGGAACTTCATGGCAGTTTCTCCAGGGAAGGGTCTTTTCCCCCTTTTCTGGACTTGTTATGCCCATTTTTTAACTCTTTCCCCTCTGTTGTTGGTCTCTTTCCCCACTTTGAGAGGCTCTTTCCCCCTTTTTTATTCACTTTTTCCCCTGTTTTGGGCTCTTTCCCCCCCTTTTCTTGTGCTTCTTTCCCACCCCCCCTTCCCCTCTTTGTTGGGGGTTCTTTCCCCTGTTACTGGTGTCTCTCATTTTTGGCCTCTTTCCCCCTATTTTTTGCACTCTTGCTCCCTTTTTAATATTCCTTTCCCCCATTCTTGGGTCCTTCACCCATTTTTTGTGTCTTTTCCCATCTCTTTGAGCTTTTATTCTCATTTCAGGTGTTCTTTCCACCTTTTTTCGCCCCTCCTTTTCCCCTTTTTTCGATCTCTTTGCATTTCTTTCAGTTATTTTCCTTGTTTGGCTCCTTTCTTCATTTATGGGTCTCTTTTCCCATCTTTTGGGGTTATTCCCCCACCCCGTGCTCTTGCTCCTTTTTTTGGTCTCTTTTCCTGCATTTTGGGGTCCTCTCCCTAGTTTTGGCTCTTCTTCCCCCTCTTTTTGGTCTCCTTTCCCATCTTTTTGGGGCTCTTTTCTCCCTTTTGGGGAACTCTACTTCCCCATTTTGGTCTCTTTTTCATCTTTGGGGCCTTCTTTCCCCTTTTTGGTCTCCTTTCCCATCTTTTTGGGGCTCTTTCCTCCCTTTTGTGGAACTCTATTTCCCCATTTTGGTCTCTTTTCCATCTTTGGGGCCTTCTTTCCACTTTTTTGGGGCATTTTCCCCTCTTTTTTATGCTCTTTTCCCCCTTTTTTGGCACTGTTCCCCCTAGTGCCACCCCCAAGACAGCCAAATGCCCCCACCACCCCTGCCCCAGTGTCACCCACCTGGCTGAAGTCGGGCGCCCGCCAGGCCTCGGCCAGTGCCCGCGCGTCGCTCGTCCCCGTCCCGTCGGGCCCTCGCAGGTCATTGCCAGCGGCACCGTCGTAGTTGCCACAGAGGCCACAGAGCCTCGCCCGCGCCTCCCCGGGCACCTCCACTGTCACCCCCGCGGCGCCCAGCTCCGCCAGGAATCCCGGGATTCGGCTGATCTGGAGGGTCCTGTGCGCCTCCGTGACGGTCAGCGGTCCCGGGAGCTCCAAGGGCAGGGGGGTGGGGACCCCGTTGAGCTGGAGAACACCGAATTTAGGGGGGAAAAAAGGGGATTTGGGGTGATAGAGGGGTGAGGCGTAGTTGGAGGAATCTGGGTGGAAAAGAGGGAGTTTGTGGAAAAATGATGGGATGCATTAAGGCATGGTGGGGGTAGGATGAGGGGCAACCCATGTAGGTGCTTCTCTGACATGAAATTGGGGGAAAAAAGAGCAATTTTGGTCAAAATTATGGGGTGTGTCAATTTATGGATGTTTCTTAGTAACCATCACCCACACAGGTGCTTTCACTGGTAGGAAATTGGAGAGGAAAAGGAGCAGTTTGGGGCAAAATTAAGGTAAGAACATCTTGCGGTGTTGGAGGGATTGGACAACCCATGGGGACTCCTACCTGGTCTGAATTTAAGGGAAAAAATACCCATTTTTTTGTATTAAAAGGAAGGTCAGGAGGACATTTGGGGTGACAACACACAGTGGTGACAACATTTTTGGGTGCCACCCAGGGTGCTGACAACTTACCCAGACCTTCCTGTTCCTCTGCACGGTGATGAAGCTGTGGGGGGTGAAGAGGTGAAGTGCCACCACTGCCGGCTGGTCCCCAATGTCCCTGATGTCCCCCAGCAGCCGGAACCACGCAGGGTCCCGGGGGTCGCACACGCTGGCCACCACGTAGGTGCCGCTGGCCAGGGTGGCCCCAGTGAGGCCGTCAAAGGTGACAAAGCGGGTGGCAGGGGACAGGGCACAGCGCCCCGGGTGTGCAGTGCAGGTGCGGGTGCCGTCACGGAGGCCGCAGGTGTGGCCCAAGGGACAAGCGAAGGGGCGGCACTGGAGGCCCCCGGGCCCCGGCAGGTGCAGGATTGGGAGCAGTCAGGGGTCAGGATGGTCTCAGCGATCTGTTTTCCATGGAGAAAATGTGGAAAATGGGGAAAAGTGGCCAAAAATGGCTAAAAAAATGGGGATGATGATGCTGTGAGGTGTCATGGGAGGGGGGAAGGGGGCCCATGTCTCCCATATCCCCTGTGTGTCTCCATATCCCCAGTGGGTGCCCATGGGGACCACCACCATGCCCCCAGTGTGTGCCCATGTCCCCACACATCCCCATGTCCCCCATGGGGGGCACACTGGGGGACTGGGACCTGCTGGGGGACACTAGGAACACGGGTGGAGACACAGGGGGACACTGGGACATGCTGGGAGACACTGGGAAGGACACTAAGTCCCCCCACTAAGGGACTGGGATGCATTGGGAGGCACTGTGGGGGGAACAGAGACAAACTGGGAGGGATTTGGAACACTCTGGGGGAAAGTGGGGGAGGACTCGAACACCCTGGGAGGGACTGTGGACAATACAGGGAATACCAGGGGAGCCTGGAGGGGAGGAGAGACCCAGGGGTCTGTCACCATGAGGAGACACCCTGGGGTAAAGGGGGACGCACAGGGGGATGTGTTTGGGGGAAGTGGGACACACTGGGGAGAAATAGTGACATGGAGGATGCTGGGGTGTACTGGGAGGGACTGGGAACACTGTGGGAGGCACACTGAAGGGACCCAGCATCAACATGGGGAGCCTGGAAGGAGCTCGGGCTGGAACTGGGCTGTACTGGGAGGCACTGGGGCCACACCCACCTGGAAGTAGCGGCCCTGGTGGAGGCAGCCGCAGGTCCCCGGGAGGACGCAGCGGGCCCCGTCGAACAGCAGCCCCTGGGCGCACTGACACCCCTCAAAGCAGCGCTCGCTGCAGGGGGGCGGGGCCGACACACCTGCGCAGGTGTGCTCACAGGTGCGGGCACACAGCTGGTAGTGGCTCTTGGGGGGGCAGGTGAGAGCTGGGAGAGGGAGGGAAGAAACAAAGGGGGTCAATGGGGGCAGTGGGGCTACTGGGGGATCATCTGGGGTCAACAGGTGTCTCCCGGGATCAATGCCATCCCATCTTTGGGGTGGGTGGTCCCATGGGGCTCCCCTCTGGGGACATTGGGGGGCCCCCCTGGTTGCACAGGGTTCCACTGCGAGACACAGGCTTCCCGTTTTGGGGGAAGGGTGTCTCCTTTGGGGGTGTGATTTGGGCATTCCCCAAATGGGGGCTTAGCAATGTCGACATGTACCCCTTTTTCCATGCTGGAATGAGCCCCTGCTCCATGCCACTCCCCAAGACCTCCAAATTCCCACCCCCACCAAAATTTCCACTCCATGCAGAATTCCTGCCCGCACAAAAATCCTGACCCCTAAATTCCCATCCTCCCAAAACTTCACCACCCCAAATTCCCAACTCCAAACTTCCTGTCACCTCAAATTCCCGACTCCTCCCCGCCAAATTCCCAACCCCTCCATATACTCACGGCAACCCGTGGCCTCCCGCCACTCCCGGAGCGCGCCTCCGGCTGCCTGGCAGGCGGCTGCGTAGCCCTGAAAGCCGGGACAGGGGTCGCCCCCTCCCCCGCACACCCGGCGCTCGCAGGTCACCAGGTAGGTGCGGGGCGGCACCGCCCCGTGACATCCCGCAAAGGGTCCCTCGGGGTCCGCCAGCACCGCGCAGCGCCGCGCCCGGGCCGGGGAGCAGCTGGGGGCGGGCGCCAGGCGGGTGCAGTTTGGGGAGGGGCTGCCCAGAGCCTCCCCGTCGGGGTCGTCGTCGTTGGGGTCCCCGTTGAAGTTGCCGCACAGGCCCCGGGGGCGGCGGGATGGGGGCGGCAGCGTCAGCACCACATAGGCGTTGCCGTCGTAGAGGATTTTGGGCCCCCCCTGGACCCGGAGCAGCCGGTGGGACCCCACCTGCGCCACCCCCACCGCGCCCCCGCGCAGCCACAGCGGCAGCAAGTGGCGCTCGCCATCCACCTGGGGGAGACGGCGTGAAGGTCCCGAAAGGGAAGTCGGACCACCAAAGGTGCGGTTAACCACCCAAAAGAAGGTTTGCAGCCCAAAAACCAGGGTTTGCACCCCCAAAACTAGGGTCTGGACTTCCTTCTGCTCACCTCAAACTCATGGTTTACATCCCAAAAAGGGATGGTGATTACACTCCAAAAAGAGAGTTTTCAACCCCAAAATCATGGTTTGCACCCCAAACCCAGGTTTAGCGTGCCAGAACGGGTCTGCACACCCCAGAGTGTACACCAAAAGTGGTGTGTGTATCCCAAAAGCAGCTCTTGCACACTCAAATAACCCCTTCCCCACTACTATGTCCCTGAAAACCCCCTTTTCAACCCCTTCTTTTTTATCCAACCCCTTTTTACCCCCAAAACAGGGTTTGTACCTGCCAAACCAGGCTTGCGCCCCCAAAAGTATTGCCCCCAAGTGTTACACCCACAAACAGGGCAAGCACCCCAAAGTCAGAACTTCCACCATAAACCAGCCCTCTCCTCACTGCTGCACCTCCCAAACCCCCATTTCCATCCCCTTTCTTGCCCCCCAAAGATCTTTTTGCCCCCGAAACCTGGGCTTGCATCCCCAAGGCCCCAGGCCCTCCACTCACCGTCACCTCCCACTGCTGGCCCCTGTCCATCACCACAGTCACCCCGTGTGCCATCACCGTCACCCGCTGCACTTGCGTGTCCTCCTGCTCCAAGGCCACCGTGATGGGCTCCAGCTCTTCTTCAGGCTCACCCCTCTCCAGCTGCAGCAGCAGGAGGGTGCAGGACCCCCCAAAATTCCCCAGGTGCCCATCGAAGGTGCTGTAAGCCCCTGCCCCCAAAAGCTGGCACTGTCTGCAGGTGCGGGGGTGGCACCCCAGCACCCCATCCTGCACTGTGCATTCCTCCTCACTGGAGCAGCCTGGAGTGGGGTGACAGTCCAGCCCCCCATTTTGGGAGCAGATGCAGCGCTGAGTGCAGGGGGGCTCAGGGTAAAACTGCACCCCCCGGGGGTAGTAACGGCCCTCCAAAACACAGCCACACTGGGGGAGGGGCACGCAGTGATCCCCGCTCCGGAAAAATCCGGGATTGCAGAAACAACCTTCAGAGCACGTGGAGGTGTCAGAGCACTCCTGGGGCCCAGCTTCGCCTTGGCAGCTGGGGGGGCAGGGGGGGCCGCAGAGCTCGTAGTGCTGATTTGGGGGGCACACAGGGCCTGTCAGGAAGGGAGAAGGGTTGGGAACAGCAAAACCCCCGTGGACACAAAAAACCTCCCTGCAAACTGTCAAAACCCTTATGGACACCCCAAACTCCCATGGATGCCCCAAAACTCCCCATGCAGGCCCCAAACTCCTCATGGACATCCAAAAACTGCCTTGTCTGAACCCCAAAACCTCCCATCCAGGCCTCAACACCCCCTCATGCAGACCCCAGAGCCCCCGTAGACACACCAAAACTCCCTGTGTAGACCTCAAAACCCCCACTGACACTGACTGACTCCCCATGGAGACCCAAAAACCCCTGGGAAGACCTCAAACCTGCCATGGACACCCCAAAGCCCCCATAGACAACCCCAACCCCCCCTTCCCCCTGCCAGACACCCCAAAATCCTCCATGAACAGCCCCAAACTCCCTTGTCTGAACCCCAAAACCTCCTATCCAAGCCTCAACGCCCCCTCATGCAGACCCCAAAGCCCCTGTAGACATACCAAAACTCCCTGTGTAGACCCCAAAACCCTCACTGACACCCTAAAGCTCCCCATGGAGACCCAAAAACCCCTGGGAACACCTCAAAACCCTTATGGACACCCCAAATTCCCATGGATGCCCCAAAACTCCCCATGCAGGCCCCCAAATTCCCAAACTCCCCATGGACATCCCAAAAGTCCTTTGTCTGAACCCCAAAATCTCCCAGCCAAGCCTCAACGCCCCCTCATGTGGACCCCAAAACCCCCCACAGACACACCAAAACTCCCTGTGTAGTCCCCAAAACCCTCACTGACACTGACTGACTCCCCATGGAGACCCAAAAAGCTCCCCATGGAAAGCTACCCATGGAGACCCAAAAACCCCTGGGAAGACCTCAAACCTGCCATGGACACCCCAAAGCCCCCATAGACAACCCCGACCCCCCCCCTTCCCCCTGCCAGACACCCCAAAATCCTCCATGGACAGCCCAAAACTCCCTTGTCTGAACCCCAAAACCTCCTATCCAAGCCTCAACACCCCTTCATGCAGACCCCAAAGCCCCCGTAGACACACCAAAACTCCCTGTGTAGACCCCCAAACCCCCACTGACACTGACTGACTCCCCATGGAGACCCAAAAACCCCTGGGAAGACCTCAAACCTGCCATGGACACCCCAAAGCCCCCATAGACAGCCCTGACCCCCCTTCCCCCTGCCAGACACCCCAAAATCCTCCACGGACAGCCCAAAACTCCTTGCCTAACCTCTGTGTCCCTCTCTGCCCTCCAACCCCCCCCGTGCTCTCCCAAGGCCCCCAAGTCTCCCCATACTGCAGAAGGCAGCTGTGCGCCACGGCCGCACGGCAGCGCCCTGGCTCTGGCACGTGGCCACGTAGGCGCCGATGGCCTGGCACACGGTGTCCTGGTGTCCCTGGTACAGGCAGGCGTCAAAGAGACAGTCATCCAGGTACGGGCCGGGGTCGATGATGTCGTGGCAGGCGGCAAAGGGCCCCCCTTTCTTCCCCAGCAGCCCACAGTGCTTGTCCCCACGGTAGGCACGTTTCTGGGCGTCGCTGCACACCTGGCAGCCCTCACTGCACCCCGGTGAGCACCCGGGGACATGGCCGACCTTCCAGCTGTCCCCCAGGTGGGTCTCGTTGTCCGCACGGTGGCCATCGCGGGTGACAAAGTCATCGTGGGGGTCACTGTTGGCGTTGCCGCAGAGGCCGCAGACGGTGCCGGCGTAAGTGTTGGGGATGATGACACGGGCGTAGCTGTACCAGTCAAAGGTGACAGTGACACCCGCGTCAGTGGTGATGAAGCCGTGGACACCGCGGAGGGACACCTGGAGCTGGTGGTTGTGGGTGAAGGGAAGGTCCAACAGGACACCGTTAACCTGGAAAGAGAGTTGTGGGTGGCATGAGGTCATGCAATGAAGCTGAAACCCACCCAGGTGTCATAGAATGACCTTGAAGACCATCTAGATGCCACATGATGACCTTGAAACCCACCTGAAGGCCATACAATGACCTTGAAACCTAACCCAATGCCATGGAATGACCCTGAAATCCACCCAGATGCCATACAAGGGCTTTGTAGCCCACCAAGACAGCATGCAATGACTTTGAAGCCCTCCAAGGTGATTTTGTAGCCCACCCAGATGGCACCCCAGTGACTCAGAAACCCACCTGAACACCATAGAAGGATCTTCAAACCCAATCCGATGCCTTGAAACTACTTCGAAACCCACCTAAACACCTTACAAGAACCTTGAAACTCCAGCCAGGTGTCATGTGATGACCTTGAAATGCACCTGAAGACCATACCATGACCTTGAGCCCTCCCCAGATGCCATGCAATGACTCTGAACCACCCCCATCACCTGCTTCATCCCTACCTTGACCTTCTGGGGATGTTCCTGGCTGAGGCTGAGGGTCATGTTGTACACCTCCATGGTGACCACCTTGGTGAAGGAGACCAGGTGGCTGCCACGGTGATTGTTCTCCACAGTGACAGCAAAGGGGATGAGGGTGGGGTCATTGGAGCAGAGCCCAGCCAACAGGTAGACACAGGTACCCATGAAGTCGTAGCGGCGCCCGTCGAAGGTGGTATAGTGGGGGTCACCAGTGGCCACGCAGATGGAGCGGCTGTTGGCCACGCACCGCCGCACGCCCTTCACCACTGCGCACACCTCACCCGGCTTACACCCAGAGTCCTCACACACCACCATTCCCAGCTCTGTGTCACACCTGCACCTGGATCGACAGGTGTCATCGCCCCAAAACTCCTCGCCAGGGCGGTAGTAGCGGCCATCACGGGTGCAGCCACAGCGGGACACTGGCACGCACTGCCCGCCACTGAGCACATGGCCGGTGTTACAGGCACAGGTCTCCACGCAGGGCTGGTCACAGGTGGCTGGACTGTCCCAGTCGGAGCAGGTGGCTGGACAGGCATTGCCACAGGGCTCATAGTGGCTGTTTTCAGGGCAAGGTAAGGCTGCAGGGGGAGGAAACTGGAGTGAGGGAGGGATTACGGGAGTGGACAGTATTCAACAGAGGGGGTGGGGATTGGGAAAGGGTCTCGAACATGGGGAAGGGTCTGGAAAACTAGAAGGGTCTGGATTGTAAAGAGGAAGGTCTGGGAAATGTGGGAAGAGACTGGGACAAGTGGGATGAGGTCTGAGCCATGTGGCAAGGGTCTGGGCCATGCAGCATGGGGTCTGGAATGCACAGGATGAGGTCTGGGACACAAGGATAAAGACCTGGAACATGTGGCAAGAGTCTCGAAAATGCCAGATAGGGTGTGGGATACATCTGGGACACAAGGGTAAGGGCCTGGCTCCTGTGGGAATGATCTGGATAATGTGGGATGGATTCTTGGAAAGATGTGGTGGGTTCTAGGACACAAGCAGCAGCTGGAACACCAGGAGAAAGTTCTGGAAAACTTCCAAGGATCCCCTGAGGGATCTGAGGGCTTCCACCCAGGATGGATCCCACTCCATGCCCCTCCTCCCCCACTCTGGCTCCTTCCCTTCTCAAAGAAAACCCCAGCCCTTACGGCATCCCGATGGTGTCCTCCAGTCATGGACCATGGCTCCATGCTTCCGACACGTTGCTGCGTATGTCTCCAGCACCTGGCAGAGGATCGATCTCGCCCCATCGCTCAGGCACAGGTCCGACAGGCAGTTGCGATAGAAGTCGTGAGGCTTCACTATGTCGTGACATGCTCTGAAGGGCCCCTGAAAGGATTTTTTGATGATTCCACAGTAGTGGTTCCCGCCATAAAGCTCCTTCTTCTCTTCATCACACACTGGGCATGCTCCATCACAATAATCCCAACAAATCGGGTCGTCAGCCTCAGAGTCAGCACTTTTCCAGCTTTTAGCCCATGTGACGATGGCAGTGATGTTGTCACCAGCCTCGGGGATGTCGTCGAGAGGCTTGAGGTTGAAATTCCCACAGAGGCCATGGACATGGCGGAAGTAGCTGCTGGGGAGGTCAATCAGGAGGTGCCAGTTCCAGTCGTAGGAGACCCGTAGACCAAAATCTGTCTCCAGAGCAACACGGAGCCCACTGGGACGGACCCGCACCTTCCCATCTGCCAGGAGCACCGGGAGCAGCGTCACCTCCCCATTCACCTGCCGATGGCCCAACATTCCCAGTTATTTCAATGTTTCATTCTCAACATACACCAATATTTCATTCCAAATGTATCCTAATATTCTATTCCCCACGTATTCTTTATTCCCAGGATTTTCCAACACGAAATCCCATCATATCCCAACATTTTACATCTTACATGTCCCAACATTTTATTCCTGCCATATTTTATTCCTGACATACCCCAACATTCTATTCCTACTATGACCCCATATTTTACTGCCAAAATATCCCAACACCCCACTGTATTTTATTCCTGCTGCATTCCAACATTTTATTCCTGAAATGCCCAAAGATTCTCTTCCCTAGACACACCAACATTTTATCCCAGTTTATCGCAACATCTTATTCTTGGCATATCCTGTTTTATTGCTGACATATCCCAACGTTTTATTCCCAACAAATCCCAGCATCTTATTCCAATCTTATCACAACATTCTGTTCCTGACATTTCCAAATATTCTATTCCCCATATTTTGTTCCCACCATTTCTCAACTTTTTATTCCTGACATATCCCAACATTTTATTCCCAAAATATCCCAACATTTCAACAATCCACCTCCCAGACTGACTGAGTTATCCCAAAATAACATTGGCACTGGCTGGATGAAGAAGGAGGTAGGGAAGAGCTGGATGAAGCAAAAAGTGGGGGAAAAGCCCAAATTCTCACATTTCCATCCAACTCACCCAGACTTTTCCATCTTCATTCCGGCGGAAGGAGATGCATTGTCCATAGACATCAACATTGACCAAGGAGACATAGGACACAGATTGGATCCCACCACGGATGTCATTCTTGGCCTCAACCCTGAAGGGCACCAGCCCAGGGTCATTCCCATGGGATTCGGCCATGGTGTAGGTGCAGGTTCCTTGGAAATCAAAGTCAAGGCCATCGAAGGTGCGGAAGTGTGGGTCACCCCATGCCCAGCACGTGGCAACCAGGGCTGGGACACAGCGGGATTGGGCACCGCGGGGCCGGCAGCGCTCCTTGGGGCGGCAGTGGAGGGACTTGCAGGGGTCTGGGAGGGGAGGGAGAGTGGGATGAGCTGTGGGCTGGGTGAAATAGGAGATAAACACTGCAGGAAGCCATGGGTTGGGGAGAAAAGTGGGGAGAAGTCACATGAGAGAGAAAACTGTGAGATGGGAAAGACCACAGAATAGGAAAAATCATGGGATGGAAGAAACTACGGGAGCAACCACAGAATGAACCATGGGAGAAATCATGGGATGGAAAACCATGGGAAAGACCATAGAAAAAGCCATGGGATGGGAAAAACCTTGGGAGAATTGCCCCATCCCTGACCCTTAGCAACAGACACAGGATTCTGTGCCCTCCACCTCCCCTTTCCTTTTTTCCATAGTCAACCCCTCAGGCACCCTCAGAACCACTTTGCATCTAAAGCCCCCTTTTCCCTCATTTTTCCTCACTTTTATTGATGCATCCCAAGACCCCTTCCCGGATTTCACAGGATTCATCCTCAGTGCAGGTGTGCTCATGGCAGGTTAGGCCCTGGCCGGGCACACAGGTGCAACGGCGCTGGCAGCGATCCCTGGAAAGCATCTCATGGGGCTGTGGGGAGGGAGAAGGGAGAAAGGGAAATTCATGAAAACGGGATAAATAGAAAAAAAATGCAGGAAATCGTGCAGAAGAACAGGGAAAATAGTGAACAATTTGCAAGGCAAAGGGATGAACATATATACACCTTCGCTATCAATAGGGGAAATGGGGAAAATGCAGGAAAAAAATACATAAATGCATAAAAATAGGGTGGAAATGCTGGTGAAAAGCATAAATATAGGACAAATGTGGAAAATGTAGAAAAAGAAACGCAAATGCATAACACAGGGAGAAATACAGGCAAGAAAAAAGATTTAACTGCCTAAAAATAGAGGGAAAGAAAGGCAATGCAGGGGAAATATGACAAAAATAGGGGGATGGAAAGGGGAAACATGCTACGAAACATGCTGAGACAGAAAAATAGGGGAAAATGCAAGAAATAAAGGTGTAAATGCATAATAATAGGGAAAATTCAATTTTTAATGGGGGGAAATCAATTTTTAAAATGTAAATACATTAAGCCAGAAAAAAAAAGAAAACATCATGAAAACAGAGGTAAATGGAGAAAAATATGAGAGAAGGGAAAACAAATGCAGTAAAAATATAGGTCAGGACATAAAAATAAAAGAAGGAAGAAGGAAAAGAAGGAAAAAAGGAAGCAAATGTATAAAAATAGGGGGGGAATGAAGGGAAAAAAGACATAAATGCCTAAAAACAGGAAAAAAGGCCAGAAAAACTACCTTATAGTATTCCCCATCCCTAAAGCATCCACAATTCTCCTCGGGAACGCATCTGTGTCCATCAAAGACAAAGCCTTGGTGGCACTGGCAGCCCTCAGTGCAGGTTTGGGGACAGGTGGTGGCATTTCCGGCACAGGTGTTGGCACAGGTGTTTGTGCAGAGGGAGTAGGTGCTGTTGGCCGGGCAGGCGAGGGCTGGAATTTTCATGGGATCATTGATTGAGTTGCATTGGAAGGGACCTTAAAGCTCATCCCACCACCATCATCCCATGTCCTGCATGTCACCACTGTCACTCACACCTAAACAGGGACATTCCTCACTTCTGTCCCCGCTCCAAACTCTAGTATCACCTGGAGCTCCTCCCAACCCCAAACAGGGGACATTTGCCCCTGTGCCCTCCCAAACTCACGGCAGAAGGACGGTGTCCTCCAAGCCCCCACAGTGACTCCAGCATCTTGGCACATGGTGACATAGCTCTGGATACTCTGGCACAGGACATGTGTGTCCCCTCCCGTTATACAGACGTCATGGATGCAGGATTGGGAATACGGCATGGGGTCGATCACGCGATAGCAGGAGCCAAAGGGACCTTCGGGGGCCGTGAGGAGGCCACAGTAGTTGGGTTTTTGAAGGACTGCCACTTTCTCCTCTGTGCAAGTGGGACACTCATCCTTGGGACAGGTGTCATTGCAAGGTGTATCCACTGTTTTCCATGCGGATCCAAAGGCTGTTGCATCTGGAGCCAGTTGGCCACTGGAGAGCTGGAAATCATCGTTGCATTGGCCATTGTAGTTGCCACAGAGGCCACACAGGCGTCCCATGTAGGTCTGGGGGACCGTGACCATCACGTGCTGGACGAGGTCATAGTGGACAACGAGGCCGAAGTCAGTGTAGAGCAGGACACCTGTCCCATGTACATAGACCTGGACCCGTCCCTCGCTCAGGATGGTGGGGAGGTGGTGCAAGATGGAATCCACCTGGGATAGAGAAGGAAGAGTCCTCCAGTGAGAAGGTGAGACAAAAAATTTGGGGAAAACACCTTCCAAACAATATTCTGAAAGATTTGTGGATCCCACTTGGAAGGAAAAGTTCGGACGAGAATGGATTAGTCTTGGAGATGACATGAGGGCTCCCCTCATCAAGGAAACATAGTTTTGGGACTGATTGAGGTAGAACAAAAAATTTTGGGAAAACACCTTCCGACCAAAGTTTTAACACATTTATGGATCTTGCTTAGATAGAAAAAGTAGGGGGAATATGGACTGGGCTTGGAGATGGGCTGAGGTGTCCCTTCCATCAAGGAAACCCAATATAGGGGGATCCCATGAGATTTGGAACAGAAAGTGCCACCTTACCATGACATCTGCCCCCTTTCCTTGTTTCAAGGTCAAGGTGACCCCATAGACTTCCACAGACAATGCTTGTATCCCGGAGACCTTCCCCTTCTGCCGTGCCTCCTTCTGGATTGTGACAACAAATGATGTCACGTTGTCACCTGTGCAGGTCTGGGTGAGGATGTAAGAACAAGTACCAGTGATGTTGAAGGCCATCCCATCAAAGGTGACATAGGTGTGGTCACCCGTGGCCACGCAGGTGCTGGCCGCCTGCAAGGGACACTGGAAGACACCATCGATGACCTTCCCAGGGCCACCATCAGGACAGGAAGTATTTTGGCACTCCACAGTGCCACCAGAGAGGCACTGGCACATCTCCTGCTCTGTGGGGTAGAACATCTCCCCCTCTTTGTAGTAGACTCCGTGGTGGCTGCAGCCACAGTGGGACATGGGGACGCACTCATCGCCGCTGAGCATGAAGCCGTCCTGACATGTGCAGCCCTCGCGGCACCGCCCTGGGCACGTGGCAGAGTCAGCACCGCAGGTGTGCTGGCAGGTGTGCGAGCAGAGCTCATAGGAGCTGTTGGAAGGACAGGGAATATCTGCCGGGAGACAATGGGATTCATGAGGAACCAGGAAATTCCAAGCCACATCCTGGAAGTTTCCTGGAATTCAGGTGTGAACTTCACCAAATACAGCATTTTTTAGCCCAGTTTCATGGCAATTCCTCAATTTTCCTCCCTGTGGATGTGACGAAGGGCATCATCAAATGATAACCCAATGCTTAGCTGATGATGATCCAATGATCATCCATAAGGAATATTCCAGCCCATTACAATAGGAATTCGTACTGCTAAACCACCCGACTTCCCACATTTTCATGGAGAAAAATGTAACATTCACTCAAAGAATGGGATTGCTCCACACTGGGTCCTCAGCTGACCTCCAAGCTGGATCCCTTTAACCCAATTCCGCTATTTTTGGTGCCTCTTTTGGTGGTTCGCCCTCTAAATTATTTTGTAGCCAGCACCAGGAAACTGGAGATTTTGAGGGGGTAAATTATTCCAGATGAGACAACTTCTTCCTTAGGAAGGGCTTCTTTTGGGTGGATTATGGGATCAACCAAGACTTTGGGTGGAATTCCCACTGGATTTCCACCCAACTCTGGGTTGTTCATACATGGATTTGGAGCAGACTCAAGGATCCTTTGGATACTGCTGAAGGAAAAATCCCTCCCGTTATCCCAACTTACAGCAGAAATTATCTCTCCTCCACCTCCCAATGGACACACCAGCAGCCTGGCATGTGGTGGCATAGAGGGCAATGATTGGACACATCCCTTCTTCCTGATCAGGGAACAGGCAGGAGTCATGGATGCAGCTCTGGAAGTACTGGTGGGGATCAACATGACCATGACATGCTCTAAAGGGTCCATCCGCTTCCAAAATAATTTCACACCCCATCCCAGATACTTCCTGTTGCAGCCGGGAAGGTGCGACAGTGCTGGAACATTCCAGTGTTGACCTCTCACTACATCCTGGGACATCCGTGACCTTCCAGCTGCTCCCAAAGGCATCTGGGTCTGATGTCACGTGGTTGTTCCTCATCAGCATGTCGTCGCTGGCAGCGCCGTTGTAGTTCCCACAGAGCCCACACAGGGCATTGGCGAAGCCACTGGGCACCATGGCAGTGACGTGGCTGTACCAGTCATATGTGACAACGAGGCCAAAATTGGTCTCTACCACCGCGTCCTGCCCATCACGATAGACAACGATCTTTCTTTCACTGTAGCGATACGGGAGATTGACCAATTGCTCATCAATCTGGGGAGAAAACCATAAAAAGTGATCAAATTTGCAGTCTGATGGTAAACTATTTTCAACAGCCAAAGCGACCCAAAAGCATTGATTTGATTAGATTTTGAATTGAATTAAATTTGGGATTTAAGAGGATGAGAAGGTCCAAGTCCAAAGAGGAGGTTGATCAACCACTCATCAATCTGGGGAGAAAACCATAAAAATTGATAACACTTAGGTCAGATGGCAAATTCCAATTCTGCTTTCAACAGCTGGAACACTTAAATGACACCGATTTAATTACATTTCAGATTTAATCACTTGTTAATGGGATGCGGTTTGGGATGAGGTGGAGAATGTGGTGAAAAGATAAGGGATCATTTCCTAAACTCACCACTCACCATGATTTTTCCAGGGTGTTCCCTGCTGATGCTGATGGTTTTGTTGTAGACTTTGACTGTCACCACGGCAATGGATGACATGAGGTTGTCACTCTGGTGGCCATTCTGCACCAACACCTGGAATCCCACCAAATTTTGGGTGTCCTCACATAACCCAACCAACAGGTAGACACACGTCCCCTGGAAGATGAACCTCTTGCCATCAAAGGTCTCGTAGTGGGTGGCTCCAACAGCAGTGCAGACCCCAAAAATTTTGGGATAACAATCCTGGATCCCCTCCTCCATACGGCATTCCTCCTTAGTGCCACAACCAGAATCCCGGCACACTGCCTGCCGCTGCTCCACGTCACAAACACAGCGTTGGGTGCAGGTGAGGTCGCCCCAAAATTCCTCACCAAGGCCATGGAAGAGACCCCGAAAGACACAGCCACATTCAGAGGGGGGTGTGCAGGTGTTGGCATCAAGGACAAGGCCTTCATGGCACACACAGGCGTCCACGCAGGTGGTGACAGCAGCACAGCTGGATGACACAGCGGGGATGTTGCAGGTGGCAGGGCAGGCAAGGCCACAGCTGCTGTAGGTGCTGTTGGGCGGGCAAGTGAGAGCTGGACAGAGAGAGAGACAGTCGTCAGGGTGCAGTGGCACATGGTGGGAGAGGCTTCTTGGACTGTCTACACAGACATATCTACACAGATATCCTGGAGTCTCCATGGATTTTCTGAAGTCTCCACAGACTTCCTAGACCACCTACCTGGACTTTCTGGAGTCTCTATGGATTTCCTGCTCAGATTTTCTAGAGACTCCATGGACTTTATGGACTTTCTACATGGACTTTCTGGAATCTCCCTGAACTTCCACGGCCTTCCTGCTCGGATCTGCTGCCATAACCTTTCCCAACCCATGATCCCATGGATTTCAGTCCCATGTTAATTAGGCTCTGCCCACCCCAAGGATTATTTTCACACAACCATCCTCTACTCACGACATCCCACTGTTGTTCTCCAATCGGAAACATTGATCCCCTCCTCCTGGCAGTCATCGGCATAGAACTGGAGGGCGTGGCACAGCACGTCATGACGCCCTTCACTGGCACACAGGTCATAGATACAGTTCTTCACATAGATATTGGGACTGATAGTGTCATGACATGACTGGAATGGCCCGGAATGATGGGACAACTTCCCACACCAGGTCTCTGCCTTGTATGTCACCACCTGGTCCCATCTGCACCGCCCACAGTCGCCGTCGCAGGTGTCCTGGCAGCGGCCACTCTCACTGGCCACCTTCCAGCTCCTCCCCAGCTCCACAATATCCCACACCTGTTTTCCATCAGGAGAGAAAGCGTCGTCTTGGGGGTCCCCGTTGTTATTCCCACACATTCCGCAGACTTTTCCAGAAAGAGTAGCCGGAAGCTTGATCACTACATGATCATCCCAGTTATAGAGGACCTTCAGGTTGAAATCCGTTTGGATCAACATGGATTTACCCTTCTGGTAGATGCGGAGCTTCCCATGGGAGAGGGAGATGGGGAGGTGTGAGCGATGGTTGTTCACCTGCAGGACAACAACCATCAACACAACCAAAATCCAACAAAATTGAGCAATACCTAGAGTAGACAGGAAGTGTTTTCATGCAAGGGTTACCTGCACATCAGCAAATCCTGGAATTGTTTAGGAAAAGACCCTTAAGATCATTGCAAAATATGTAATTTCAGTGAAATGACATAAAATTACTTGGAATTTGGGAATGATGATGTTTTTTGCTTACCCTCACCATCCCATTCTCTGACTGGACAGCAGTGACAGTGATGTTGTCGACATGGATGGTGATGGAGCCGATGGAGGAAACTTTAGAGTTCTCCTTTTCCTCCTTTTTGACCTCAACAGAGAAGGCAGGAAGAATGGGATCAGGATTGCAGATGGTGGTCAAGGTGTAGGTACATGTTCCCATGAAATCAAAGGTTTTTCCATCAAAACTCCGGTAGTGTGGCCCACCAGCGAGCCAACAGGTGGAGAAAGTCTCCTGGACGCACTCTGGTTGTCCATCCACCATGTCACACCTCTCCTCGCATACCAAATCCTCACAGGAGAGCGGTGTGGGGACTGAAAAGAAGGGGAAAACCCATGAATGGTCAACTGGATAACACCCAACCATTGGGGTGACACAACAATGGACTGACTGTACTCACTGGCAGCACAGAGCCCAGGGAAGCCGTATCCAGCGTGACTCTGGAACCCAAACACCAGGAGGCCAATGGGCACCTGCGAGTTCTCAGCGCTCTGCACCCTTGCGCTCACGGTGATGCTGGCCCAGGAGAAATCTGTGCCAGGAATGGCCTGCCATGCCACGGTGTTGTCTGGCTGATGGTTGAGGGTGGTGGTGGCAGTGCCAGTGGTGGGTGCAATGAGGATGGCATAGTTATCCTGGCTGGGCACGCTGTTGAAGCGGAATGCAGTGCAATGGGCAGTGACAGGTGGGACAACAAGGAGGAAGGGACCTTGCCAAGATGACCCGCTGAAGAAAAACACCACCTGCACTGCCACCACCGCACCAATGTACAGGTGGGAGTTATGGTTCACCACAAACGTCTGCACGTCCCCTGCCGCCATGGCCACAGTGGCATTCCCGCTCCCAGTGTTGTAGGTGACGGTGTTGTCTTCATCCGTCACTACATAAACAAAGTCAACGTCTGTCTGCAGCGGGTTGGGTGGCACCACATAGCTCCTCCCCCACGCTGTCACTGGGAGGAGCTGCTCCACCACAAAGTCAAGGCCAGCAGACACCTTGACACAGGTGTGGCCACTGAGGACGGCCACAGGGGTATCAGCCACCACAACTGTGCCGGTGAAGTCCTGGCTGCTCTGGAGCTGCAAGCTGTGGTAGGGCTGCAGGAACAGGCGGAGCACAGGCGCCAGGGACGTAGGTGGCCCCAGCATAGTGGAAAGTGGCCTGTGGTGGTGATGCTGACAGAGGTGGTGGTGGCACCGGTGGCCACCACAAACTCGGTCAGGCCATAAGTGTAGTTGCCAAGGGGTGTCACCACGTAGTACCTGGTGCCCAGACGCTCCATAGGCAGGAGGGCGGTGGCACCCACGGTGTAGCTCTTGGTGCTGACGGCCACCACGGAAATGTCAGCGCTGGCCTGGACCACCAAGGTTTTATGGGAAGTGCAGCTTCCAGTGAGTTCCAGTTTAGCAGGGAGGGGCAGGGACACAGTGACATCCGGCCTCAGGGTGACGTTCCGGGTGAAGGAGCCGCCGCGAAGCGCCACCGACACCTCGGTGTTGGCAGGGCCATAGGAGGTGAGCAGCAGCTGCAGGTAGGCACTGGAAGACTCATCATCATTCTGTGGGAACACGGCCAGGAACTCCCGGCCCCGGTAGCTGGCACTGGAGAGCGCTGGGAAAATGGGGGGGAAAAAGGGGGCCTTGGTTAATTTTTATATTAACCAAGGGGGTTATATAAAGGGGGCTTTTATATTTTTATATTGATATTTTTATATCAATTTTATATGTGTTTATATAGATCAATTTTCCTTTTTTTATAGTAGGAATTGTACTGAAATTACAATAAAGATATGACTGCACTATCCAATTTATAGTCTATTTATATATAATCATAATAGAAATTATATTTCACTTATTATGTTAATAAGCAACATTTGAATAAAATTATAAATATTAATATGTAAAGAGTGAACTCTTATTTATTTGTTCTATTAACAAATTCTTAAAATATATCAATGTGTTAATAATATGAAATAATATATTATTAACTATTATTAATTATATAAAATACTATCCCTAATACAATATTAATAGATATTATATTATTATATCCTATGTTATTGATATAGTAGTACTATTATGTAATAGACTTTAGTATATTACTACTTATTAGCACATTGATAAAATATTAATAATATAGGACTCATACATCAGTAAAAACATGTCAATTACCTTTTTAGCCTGTTATTGTATTATTATATTTGTTATCCAGTATATGACTTGGTTATATAGTTTTCTATGTTCTTATTATACAGATCTATTAATTGTAGCACTGTAATGTGCAATACATATATTTAAATATATAGTAGCATTTTTTCTATTATTTTGTACCTAATTTTAATAGAATATCAGCAAAGATTTAATCCAAATCCATAAATACTAAAAATAGTTAAAGTGATATAATAACAACTTCTGTGATTGTTAAATTTATTTCAGTATTGATTGCGGTGATTATTGAATTTATTTCAGTATTAATCATAGTAGAAAATAAATTTGCATCTTATTTTTATAATTATATACAACGGTAGATTATTCTATTATATGCCAATAGTCTAATATTTTCTCTATAAAAATTTACAGATAATGATTTAAAATAATTTTATTTCTTATTTCCATAGAAACAGTTTGGGGAAAAAATGGCAAAAATCAAGCAAAAATAAGCAATAAGGAGCAAAATTACAAAGGTAGGGAATATATTATAGAACAGAATAGAATTAATATACCATTATATTATACTATATTGCAATATAATCTATCATTATACGTAATTAATATAGTGGATATTACAGTCTAACACAATAACATAATGTCATTCATATAATATAGTGCAACTCTATGTCATATTACATTGTAAAATAATCTAGGGTTGTATATAATTATACTTACAGTAATTTATATCTAGTCTATATTTTATAATTACTAAATGGAGTTACATATAATAGCAATATATAGTGTGCTATATTAATAAATACACTAATATATTCTGTGAATACAAAATATATAAAATGTTTTTATATTTCACATCTTTTATACATCCATATAGACATTTCAATAACTTTGTACTGAATTTTCACAGAAATTTTTTCTAAAAATACAAATCAAGAATAATGAGAATAATGAGAATAACATAATATACAAGAATGTATAATATATTGTATTTTTAATACAATTACAGTAGCAATTATATTGTATATTCATATTTAACTATTATAGTAGATTATATACTTATTAATATATCCACAACATATAAAAGTATAGATAAGTATTAATAAGCAATTATTGTCCTATTAATCAACATTATGTTATTCAATTACACTATTTAATTTTAGTATTAGTCACAGAATCACAGAATCACAGAATTTCTAGGTTGGAAGAGACCCTCAAGATCATCGAGTCCAACCCATGCTCTAACACCTCAACTAGACCACGGCACCAAGTGCCACATCCAGTCTTTTCTTAAACGCATCCAGGGATGGTGACTCCACCACCTCCCCGGGCAGGCCATTCCAATACTTTATCACTCTTTCTGTGAAAAACTTTTTCCTAATATCCAACCTATATTTCCCTTGACGCAGCTTAAGACTGTGTCCTCTCGTTCTGTCAGTTGTTGCCTGGAGAAAGAGACCAACCCCCAGCTGACTACAACCACCCTATAGGAAGTTGTAGGGAGTGATAAGATCACCTCTAAGTCTCCTTTTCTCCAGGCTAAACAACCCTAGATCCCTCAGTCGTTCCTCATAGGGTTTGTGTTCCAAGCCCCTCACCAGCCTCATTGCCCTCCTCTGGACACGCTCAAGCATCTCACTGTCCTTCCTAAACTGAGGGGCCCAAAACTGGACACAATACTCAAGGTGTGGCCTCACCAGTTCCGAGTACAGGGGAAGAATGACCTCCCTGCTCCTGCTGGCCATACCATTCCTGATGCAGGCCAGGATGCCATTGGCCTTCTTGGCCCCCAGGGCACACTGCTGGCTCATGTTCAGTCGGCTGTCCACCAGAACCCCCAGGTCCCTTTCTGCCTGGGCACTGTCCAGCCACACCGTCCCCAGCCTTTAACGTTGCAGGGGGTTGTTGTGGCCAAAGTGCAGGACTCGGCATTTGGATTTATTAAACTTCATCTTATTGGACTCTGCCCATCCATCCGACCGATCCAGGTCTCTCTGCAGAGCCCTCCTCCCTTCCAACAGATCGACACATGCTCCCAGCTTGGTGTCATCTGCAAATTTACTGATGGAGGACTCAATACCCTCATCCATGTCAGCAATAAAAATATTGAACAGAACTGGCCCCAGCACAGACCCTTGAGGGACACCACTGGTGACTGGCCGCCAGCTGGATGCAGTACCATTCACCACCACTCTCAATTCAAATCTTAAGTATTTTATGCAAATAGTAAGTATTTTATATAAGCTGAAATGTACGTATAAAAACCTATAAAATATATATAAAAAGACATAAAAGTAAAACTAAACAAATAAATGATATTCTAAAGGATCAAAAAATATTTTCAGGGGTATTTTTTAATGCTACAAAACAACATAATAGCCCTTTTTTACTCCAAAAAAGGTTGAAAAGATTGGGTATAGTCTCCTAATTTTTTTAAAAGGAATTTTTGAGATTATCAGGGAAAAAACCATCAAAATGAAATAAAAATTGATTAAAACTTGGTCTATACATAAAAGTCTGTGATAAGGAGTTTTTAAATTTAAAAAACAGGTAATTGGGTATGTTGAGTAAAAAAAGATAATTCTGGTATAATTTTTTTCTAAAAAAAATGAATTTGAGTGTTTTGGCAGAAAAATTAGGAATAAAGAGGTTTGACTGTGAATAAAAATAGGATTAAAGGAGGCTTTGTGAAATAGTACATAAAAAAGAGGGTTTTTTAAAAAAAGGGGGGATTTTGAAAAAAAATCAACAGGGAAATGATCAATTGGAATTTTAAAATACTTGAATCCTAAAACAGAGTTCAAGAGGGCTTTTTTTTTCTCTTAATAAATAAAATTTTTAAAATATGTTTAAAAAGAAGAATAAAATAGACAATATTAAGGGAATGAAAGTGTTTTTTCTTTAAAAAACTATCGGAAAATTGGATTGATAAGAGCTTTTAAAGAAAATTAGAAAAATATCAGGAATATAAGGAAGAGAAGGGTGGTTTTTTTTCTTTATGAACACACTGCATTTATTTAAAAAGAGCAAATAAAAAGACTTTTTCATTAAAAAAATCCTTTTATAAAAGGATCTTTTTTCCCTGGAAAAAATACAATTTCAGCATATAGATCTTGGCTATTTTTCCTGGAAAAACACTCAAACTGATAATTAGAATTTTAGCTCAAAAAAACCCAAAAAACCCACAACCAAAGAGTAAACCGAAATAACCAGGACAAAGTGCACTTTCTTTTTTCCATTGTAGAAAGTGAGGAAAAAGGGGATTTTCCCAGTGAAAATTAATGAGGCATTTATGGGGAAAAAAAGAAAATTAAAAAATTCTAAAGGCTTTTGGATTAAAAAATATTTTAAAAGGGGCTTTTTTAAAAAAATAATAAATCTGCGGCTGAGAGATTGTTGGAGAAAATGCAAAACGAGGGAAGAGGAGAAATTTTGGGCAAAAACAAGCCCAGGGATTCAGGATTTCATTTTACATGTTAAAAAGCCTGGAAATAAGTACAGAATTTGGGATTTTGTGTGGAAAACAGGGGTTTTGCTTACCACAGAAGGGAAGGAGGAGCCACCAGATCACATCTTGTGCCATCCCTGTGAAAAACACTGAAAATCACTAAAAATTGTTACTTTATGGGAAAAACCCATGCGAGCCCTGAGGTGTCTCCAGAAGCCTCAACCCCCAAATTACCCCAAAATGCCCTTTTTTACCCCATGGAAACCTCTTGGGGGTTATTTTGGCCCCCACCGCCCTTAAGTCCACTGCAAACATTCCAAACACCATGAATTTTGTCCAAAATTCCCCAAATTTGGATTCAAATGGTTTTTCTTCCCCAATTGCCCCATTTAGGGTCAAAATATTTTTCCCCCAATCCCCCCTTTTGGCCAAAATGGAATTAAACAGCTGAGGCAACCATCCTTCCCCCCCCTCCTCCCCCCTCCCCACCTTGAGGCCACATCAGAGTCTCCATCTTCATCAGATTCACTCCAAAACCAGTTGAATTTAAACCCAAATCATCCAGATTCATGCCCAAATGGGGTTAAAATGCTGACACAGTCCTCCTACCGACCCCTCCCCTTGATGCCACCTCAATACTCCATTTCCACAAATCCACACTAAAACTTTATGGAAAGGATGGATTTTCCCCAAATTCCCCCAGTTTCAGTCAAAATATATTTTTTTTTCCCAACATCCCCCAAATTTAGATTAAAATGGGGCTCAACCCCATGAAAACCCTTCATTTACCTTCTCTCACACAAACCCTCCCAAATGCTCAATTTGACCTCAAAAAGGGGAAAAAAAACCCACCAAATTTTGGGCATGAGGGCAAAAAATCTGAAATTGGGGGGAAAGTGCACAAAAAGGCAAATTCCTGAGATTTCGGGAGAAATGGGGAAAAAAAAAAAAAAAATGAGGGGAAAAAATTGTTTAAAACCCGACATTTTGGAAGAAAAAGGGTTATTTGGAGATCCCAAAAAAGGTTAGAATTATGAAACTTGTGGGGAAAAGGGGGCAAAAGCCATAAAATTGGAGAAGGGAAAGGGTAAAAAATCTAAACTTTGGGCAGAAAAAAAGCCTCAATTTCTGCCCATCCCCAAACAATAAGGAAAACCAGGAGTAAACAGGGAACGAAGCCTCCCCACTCTTTTCCACTCACCAGCCCTCGGCTCTTGCATTCCTGGGATCCTGCAGACACAGAGTGTTTATCCCCAAATCAGTCTTTTTATACCCAGATAAAAATCCCCAAGCCACAGCCAAAACATGCAGATTTGGGCAGATTCAGCAGAATTTCAGAATGGGGGGGGGAGAGGAGGGGCCAAAGGGGCATGACCAACAGTTCCAGACAATTTGGAAACTGGCAGCTGGATCCTGTCATGGATGGGACACGACAGGAGTGGAACCCACAGGGTCCTCGTGATAGATGTGAATGCCACAGGGATGTTGTGACAGGTGTGGGACGCACGGGGATGTCACAACAGGTGTGGGACCCACGGGGATCATCCCAAATTCCCTAAACTCTCAGAACCACTGTCCCCATGGTACCCTCTGCCCCCATGACCCCAGGAAAAGGACGGACCTAATCCAGATGTTTTTTACCCAAAATTAATGATCCGAGTCCCAGAGGGGAATTCCAGGGAATGGGAAATTCTGGCCCAAATGACTGAAAAAGCTGAAGGAAATCAGCTGGAGTCAGGAGAGGCAATGACAAACAGGGAATTAAGGAGCTTTTATCTTAAAACGAAGACATAAAAATGAAGGATCCCTGAACCCCACAGAGATCCTCAAGATTGTCCAGAAACAGAGACCACCCAAACTCATTCAGGGACCCCCAAAACCACATGGGCATCCTCCAAAACCACCTGAGGATTCCCTCAGCCCTCTGAACTCCCCAAACCACAAGGTGCCTGCAGGGGGATGGGGATCCCTGGGGGGCGTTGGGTGTCCCCGGAAGGGTTTGGGGGTTCCTGATAAATGACACAGAGAAGAGAAATTTTCAGTTGCCCTGAAGGTGCTGGATGGAGCTTAAAGACTAACTGACATAAAAGATGAAAGGATGTAAAGGTGTGCACAGTGGATCACAAGCATAGCTGGAGCCAGTGGAGAAAGAGATAACGAGGAATGTAGTGGGGTTTTTTGTCAAGTTATGTACCAAGAAGCAACAGCACATGCCAAGGAAAACGTTCAAGGAAGGTCACCTGTAATATGGAAGCATTCAGTGAATATGACCACCAGAGATCCATTCGTGGTCCCTCCAGGACTATACCCTGATGTAAAGTTTCACCACACACATGAGATTAAATCCTTCAGCGTGTCCTGTGCAGATAAAGAATGCCTGCTTCCTAATGCTTCAAATTGTGTTAGAAAGTTTATTTTCCAGACAATTTTGGTATCATTTCTTGGATGCCCTTACGGATCTAAGGGGAGCTGAGAGAGTCCTGTCGGGGTTTGGGGGTCTCTGGGAGGGTTTGGAGTTTCTAGGGGAGATTTAGGGGGTCCATGGGGAGATCGGGTCAGCAGGATTTCAGCTCTCTGCCTCTTTAACCACCCCAAGGACCTCCCAAACCACATGGGTATCCCCTCAACCCTCCTGGACCGCCAAATCCCTTCCAGGACGCCCAGAAGCCCACCAATCCCCCCCGACCCCAAACCTTTCCCGGGGATCCCAAACAACCTCTCAGAGACCCTCAAAACCACCCAGTGACCCCCCAAACTCCCTGGGCATCTCTCAGACCCGCCATCCCCTCCAGGGACCCCCATCTATACCCCAAGGACTCCCTCACTGCCTCCAGAGCCCCCACGCCCCTCCGGGAACCCCCAAAGCCCTCACAGGGACCCCGCCCCTCCCCCGCCCCGCTCGGCGCCGCCGCTTCCCGCCTTCCCCCTCCCGCGCCTCCCATTGGCCGCGGGGCCCGCCCGTCCCCGCCCTTAACCAATCAGCGCCCGAGCTCGGAGCGCTGGGGCGAAACCAAACGAGAGCGCGGGCGATGGAGCCGGTGAGGCCTGAGGGGTCCGGAGGGGATCGAGTGGGGGAGACCTGGGGGATCCCGGAGGGGAATTTGGCGGTTTCGGGCGGACCCCGCGTCACTCCTCGCATCTCCCCCGCAGAGACTCAGCCTGGAGCAGCGAACGGAGCGCCTGCTGCAAAGGAGGTGGGAGAGCAGCCCGACCTCAAGTGCCCATGGGATCCCAAAGTGCCCCCTGGGGATCCCAATCTGCTTTCCCGTTCCCTGACTGTTGTCTCGGACTCCGAGTGCTCCCCAGATCCCCAAATGCCGCCCCAGACCCCTAAATGCCTCCCAGTTCCCTCCCTTGCTCCGTGTTCCCCAAGAGCGCCTCGGGGACCCCAAGCATCCGATCTCAATGATGCCCCGGACCCCCATTCTGCCCATAAGTGCTTCCTGCAGCCCCTCAAATTCCTCCCGAGACCGCCTGCCCCGCGAGGTGCGGTGCAGGGTCAGCATTTCAGGGGGCCTCGCCCCTCCCCAACCCTCTCCTTCCTCCCAGCCAGGCCCTGCTCAGGCCCCGCCCCGCGGGCCAGAGAAGGCGGAGCCTCTGATTGGCTCCGCCCCTGCTCCCTCCTCGATGACCTCCTCATCCGATGGCGCTTAAGGCGGTGCCGAGAGGAGGAGCAGCGCTGGACACGCCCCTGGCGGGCAGGGCCCTGCTGGGCTCTCCTGCTTTCAGGGTGCCCTGCAGGAAGTGCCAGGAGGGATGTCACGTGATTCCCCCTCTGCCCTGCAGGGGGCAGTACCCTGGGGGTCACGTGACCCCCCTGAGGCCCCATGGCCAATCAGGAGGCAGTTCCGCAAGCACCAGGGGGCATCTTCATCCCAGGTGTCTCCCAGGAACCATGGTGGGAGGAGCCGTATTGGAGGTCACATGACACCACAAGGCCCTCTGGCCAATGAGCCGCTGTCTGGATACCCTGCAGGGGGCACTATACTCACAGTCACGTGTCCCACGAGGCCCCTCGGCAAAATCAGCAGCAGCTGCTGTGCATCTCTGCACAGGGGGCCGACACCCTGTGGCAAGCGAGAGTCCCATGACCTTTGCGGCAGGAGCCATTTTGGGGGCCACATGACTGCCTCGGGGCCCGACAGTGCGTGCCATCATGGCAGTCATGTGACTCCCAGAGTGCCCTGCGGCCTGCACGGAAGGCGCTTCTGAGCCCGTGCGCCGTGGAGGGCTGGGCTTGAGGTCACATGACCCCCATGAGGCCTCACAACCAATCAGGAGCAGTGCTTGTGGTGCCCTACAGGGGGGCGCCTTGAGCAGCAAATGGGTGAGGCACCAGAGGAGACCTTGAGGGTCTGGGGTCACTTGTGGGTTATGGGGTCACTTGTGGGCAAGGGACTCACTTGAGGGTCCTGGGGTCACTTGTGGGTTATGGAGTCACTTGGGGTCCTGGGGTCATCTGTGGGTTATGGGGTCACTTGTGGGCAAGGGGTCACTTGTGGGTCATTGGGTCACTTGTGTGGGCAAGGGACTCACTGAGGGTCTGGGGTCACTTTTGGGTCATAGGGTCACTTGTGGGCAAGGGGGGGTCACGTGAGGGTCGTGGGGTCACTTGAGGGCTTGTGGGCATTTGTGGGTCAGAAGGTCACTGGATGGGGCTGGGGGTCATTTGTGGGCAGGGGCGGTCACTTCTGGGGGGGCAGGGGCGGGGGGCATTTGTGGGTCAGGGTCCCTTGAGGAGCTGAGGGGACACCTGTGGGTTGGGGGAGGCACTTCTGGATCAGGAAGTCCCTTGTGGGTCTGGGGGAACACTTGTGGGACTGCCACCCTGTGACTTGCAGGCCCCAAGGCCCTCTGCAGGACCCCTCCTTGGGATGCTGCGATGCCACCGCCGGGCCATATGGGGACGCCTTCGGTAGGACACCCCCGCCCTCAAATTCAGGGGTTTGGCCCTGCAACCCCAAATGCCCCTAATCCCCCCTTTGCTCTCCCTTTCCCCACCCCAGGGCCATCGAGACCCTCCTGGAATGCCCACCTGGGCACCCCCCAACCATGGTGTGGGGCCAATAAAGCAGTGACACCCCAAAATTGCACCATGGATGTGTGAGAGACCCCCAACATCCCCTCCCTTACTTCCCCACCTTTGGGATTGCTCCCAATTCCCCCTCCCCCCATATGTCCCCAGAGCATTTGGGGGATTCTGGGGGCTCAGAAGAGGGTGTTGGTGGGGTGCTGGGTGTCTCTAGGGGTCATGAGCGTCTGTGTGGTGTTTGGAGGGGCTCTGAGGCTGCAAAAGTAGTTTGGGGGCTGTATGGGGAGCTCTGCAAATCGGAGGTTGTGTGGGTGGGGGGGGGGTGGGCACTGGGTGTCTATTAGGGGGTCCAGAAGAGGTTCTGTGGGATTTTGGGGGTGGTCTTAGGGGTGTGGGGGAAGGTGTGGAAGATGCTGGGGGGTCCAGGAACAAGTTTGGGGGGACCTTGGGCTTTGCGGGGTCTTTAAAAGGTCTGTGGATGTTTTGGGGGACCCAGGAAAGGTTGGGGGCGGTTGTTGGGGACAAGGAGGTCTCTAGGGGCGCCTGGAGGGGTTACTGGCCATATCGGGGTGGGGAACCCCCGACCGTGAGGGCGGGGCTCACCTGTGTTCTTCACCTTCACGGCCGCCGCGGGGTTCTGGTATCCCCCCGCCTGAGGGCGCTGGGAGGGTCATGGGGGGTCAGAAACTCCCCCTGAGCTCCCAAAAGCCCTCGGGCCCTCCCGCCTCCCATTGGCCGCGTGTTCCGCGCCAGTTTACTCCCTGCCTGGACTACAACTCCCACAATCCCGGGGACCCCGCGGAACGTCCTAAGCGCCGGGGACTGCGGTTCCCGTCATGCCCCGCGGTCCCGAGCGCCTCCGTCAGAGCCGGGGCTCTTCCGAGTACCGTCGGCCTGCTCCGCAGCTGCTTCCTGAACCGTAAGTGCTCCGGGGCCCCGGAAGTACCCCCAGCTCCTCTCTCCTGATCCTCAAGTGCCCTCAGTATCCTAAGTCCGCCCGCCCCGCCCGAACCCCTACTTGCCCCCAAAATGCCCCTGTGTGTCCCAGGGAACTGGCGTGATGACGATGATGTAGAGAAAGACCCTGACCCTGTCGCAGTCAGGTGTCAGCAACAGTTCAGTCTTTAATTAAAATTTCAATCAAACCTGCAGTTGCCGATGGGGGGGGACAATCCCCCCCACTTCTTCGTGTGGCTCCCGTGGTCCCTCTTGGGCCAGGGGAATTGCAGGAAAAGCATTCCTGCACATTGTGACACATGAGAAATTTCACGGGAATCGGGAACAGAGTCTGTCTGGTGAGCTTCCCTGACAGGTGGAGATGAAATCCTGTCAGGTGCAGAAGAGGTGGGGAGGACTTTGGGGACCTGGAGTATAGACTCCTATAGCCCCCACAAAACCTCAGAGCCCCTCCATCCCCTACAGACCCCCCACTAGATGCCAAATACCCTTAGAGTCCCCTCGAAACCACACAGCCCCTCACCCCAAACACCTATAACCCTCAGAGCCCTCCAAACCTCCCTCTAAGCCTCCGAGGCCCTCTAAAATAACCATAGATCTGCCCAATCACAGCACTCCCCACACCCCCAAAAGGGGCTACCTCAGGTGGCCACAACCAGTCATGGACTGCCTGAGATTTTTGGACTGATATCTGTGTAGCTATAAATATAATAGAGATCTAAAATATAGAAAGGGGCCTCCAGGAGAGCTGGGGAGAGTTTGTCAGGGACAGGATGGAGGGTGAGGGTTTTCAGCTGCCAGAGGGAGGGTTAGATGGGCGATTGGAAGAAATTCCTGCCTGTGGGGGTGGTGAGACTCTGGCACAGGTTATCCAGGGAAACTGCAGCTGCTTCATCCCTGGAAGTGTCCAAGGCAGGTTGGACAAGGCTTGGAGCAACCTGGGACAGTGGGAGATGTCCCTGCATGGCCAGGGGAGGGGATGGATCGAGATGACCTCTTCTTGTGGTTTGTTTCTGTTATCCCCTGTTGCAATGGTTTTTCCCTGGTTGATTCCTCCCATCGAATTGTCAGTCTCCCCTGCCCCTTGCTCTTGATTGTTCTGTGTTCTGTAAGTGTATCTCCTGCCCTCCTTGTCAATCCCTGATGTACTTACCCCTTTCCCTAGAATTCTTCTGTGGTCTTTGACAGGCAGTGGTGGTGGCAAGTTGTGCCCTCCCCAGATGCCTTCCCGTGGGCCCTGTGATGTCCATGGAGCTCCTGTATCCCCCCCGCCTTCTCCTTATTGGCTGTGTGCTTGTCCCTGCCTGTCAGAACACCCCTGCTTCAAAGC